>JAQIXG010000303.1:0-36244 GCA_034700105.1 Oconnorella tubifera
GGTGTCAAAATTCTGAGTTACAGAGTAATTAGAAAAAAACAGTCTTGTCACGCATGATTGAAGTTACATAGCTCGCAGAACTAATCAGTGGCTTAACTACCTTAAGTGCAGATGGTGCAGCCGCGCCGGGGGCTCACGAGAATTAGGGGCCCTTATTCATCAAAAACGAAAGAAAAAATGATGTAAATTGCAGATCTATGCTATTTTTTATTTTCCACATCCAAAATTTGTATTTGGCATTTTGCATATAGTATGTTTCTTTTGTGAGTTCATAAATAAATATATTAATGTTTTATGAATAATGATTATATAGAAATACATTGATGTCTTACTTCAGGTTGACAAAGATCACAGTGGTCACATAACGGCCAATGAGCTCGGGGAGGCCCTCGCACAGGTCAACATCAAACTTCAGGGATTCGAGATCAGGGAACTTATCAGAAAACATGATACCATCATCAGAGATGATAAACTCAATTTTGAGGAATTTAAACAGGTTCTTTAAAAGATTATATGCTCTTTTTTAGTAATTTTATTTGGATTTTATGTTGTGTCTCAGATTTTATGTTGTGTTTTATAATGTTATCAACTTATAAATGAACTGACTGTATATAGAGATTTTTCTGTTAAAGTGTACAGTTCCTTTAATGATCGTGATCATGAATTGGTTTGTGAAGATTCATTAGATTTACTTTATTAGTAATCAGTCATTACTAATACAATGATATGAATCAGTGTCAACTTATTTCTTTTATTCACTCACTTGTCGTCTTCTACAAAGCAATAACAATAATTATAATGTTAAAAATCAATATTTCAATGTTACATCTTTTTATACTAACTTAATTAATTTAATGTTTATAGTAATAAAGAATAAATAATTAGTATTTAATAATAACTAAATATTGTAAAGATGAAGGTAGATATATGCAAAAAGACTTTTATTGCATTAAAATTATATTCAATTTTTTGTTAGTCTCGCTGTTAATTATATTAAGTAGAAATAAATCTATTCTAAGCATTTTATTATTGAATTACTATTAAAATTGCATTAATCTTTATAATTATGTTCATTTCATTATTTTTATATAATTTTTTTTTATGTAATTTTTTATTAGTTATTCGCCGAGTTGAAAATGGATCGTGACTTCGGTTCCAAATTACCGCAGCTGGTAAAGAAAGCTACCGGGGTCACTACCTTTGGTGGGATGTCCACGACCTCTGCCACTGGTACAACGCATACGGTGCGTGAGGAGGAACAGGTGGCCTTTTCTAACTGGATTAATAAGTAAGTCATTTCTTGCTTTGGTTTTGAAATTAAAGTAAAAACATGAAGTTCTAAGTAAAAAGTTATTTTGAAGAAGTGAATTGATCCAACATAATCCATTAAATTATGGTCATTCTCAAATTACATTGCAATTACATGTATAACGTAGTAGTTGTTCATGTTTTTACGTTTTTGAATAAGCTTGGAATTGAAATCTGATAAAGGCTTTATATTTAGTACTCAGACAAAACCGCCCCAAATATATTAACCTGACAAAAAGGCCCCGATTTATTTAATAATCCTAAGTAAATCTAAACTTAACTTGAGCAGTAATTCTAATTTTGATCTTAACCCTAACCCAAATACTAGCACCAACCCTAACCCTAATAATTAATAATAAAGTCATTAACTAGTTTGATTTAGTAGCAGCATTTAGGTACATTTGTTTCAGATAGAGCGAGATTTACAATTTTATTTATTCTCCTACTATTAGCGAATTTATTAAATAATTTCAAGGAGTTGAATATAATAGTTTAGAATAATGATGTGACTGGGGGCACGGGAGTAACAGGGGAGATGGTCGAATGAAGAATTTAAGATTTCTTAGTTAATACCTTGGGGCTTCATTTAGGTGTAACTTTAGAAAAGTTATAAGCAAGCTGGCTTTATGTCATACTGCTTTTTTCAGTAAAGTTGCTTATAAAGCTGTAAACTGAGTATGCATTATAAGTGATTTTTTTTGAGATTAAAAAACGTGCACTTGAAGGGTTATTATTTACAAGTACAAATAAATTACTGATATTAAAAATCGAAGAACGTTCATATTTTGAATAGTTAGTATTCTTATTTTTCGGTATAAAGAGTTCAGTGTATTTAGTGGCGCTGGATGAAGTTTTTAGTAATAATAGCTTGATTTAGATTTTACTTAGTTTAATTATTATACATATATGAAATACATGAAATTATATCATGAATGTATTTAATATAGTATGATTAAGTTAGCCATTGCTTCACAATGAGAATTCGTCATGTAATTTACATTGTTATATGTCTTATGAATAAGAGTAATGTATACATTACAGTATTATACCAAATCGTGTATATCTTGTGTGATTTTTTACTGGTGCATGACATGTACAAGTTTTGTGGCATTAATAAAGCTTCTCTAAACTTATTTTGCTCAAAATTGCTACTAATTAAATACAAGGAACGCAAAAATAGAGTGGCATGATTAAATTTTAGCCTAGATAAAACGCTAAATGAAAAATTAACAAGATTTTAATTCAGTTTATAACCCTACTTTAATCAGTTTTAATATTATGTGCAGTTAAGAGTCGGTTGTGCGTTAATTAATGATAGTATAGAAAATGATTAAATATGATTAATTAATGATTGGTAGGAAAATATATAGTTCCTGATATTACTATGCTGTAAATACAATAGAATATAAAGCAGCAGCATGTTTTTAAGGAAGTAAATTACACTAGTCCACAATTTTTCTATAGTTTTTCTAAATTTAAATCTTTTTGTAAAATGTTCCTTGATATATGATAGTTCCTTGATATATGCATTGTTCATGTAATACCATGCATTTTTAATTAATTTCATGATTTCACTATGAATATATTCAGGGAGAAGGGGGTGGGGGGGAGGGGATGGGATACTGAAAATTGAAAATTTCTGACAGTAAAATCATTCGTTATTTTTCATAGAACACTCCAGTTATTTCAATTAAGTCAATTATTTCTGTAGCTTATTAACTTGTATTGAATTGATTGTTTTCATTCTTAGGAATTTTGCCGATGATCCAGATTGCAAAAAATATCTGCCATTAAATCCGGATCCGAAAAGTTCAGATCTTTATACAAAGTGTAATGATGGAGTCCTTTTCTGGTAGGGACAGAACTTTTCAACAAAAATTATCTTATAATATTTAAATAGATTAAAGTTTTTCCTGATTTTTTTCTAAATATTTGTAGAATTTATTTTTGTGTTTTTTGGAGGTTTGTATTTAAAGAAATTTCATTTCATTTTAAATGTTGTTTTTTAAACACAGTTTTGTGAATTAATTTTGATTTGTGTTGTATTTTAATTGCTTATAATTACTTTATTATGTGTGTATAATCACTAGTGTATTATTACTGATAATAATGCTTATTTTATATATCGGAATAGTTAATCAAGGATCTATACTTAATGCAAATGTTTATAATATGGGATGATTTACTTAACGCAATTATATATAAATTTATAGCCTACTTTAACATTTTACTGTGAATAGCAGTTGATACTTATTAATTATTTTATAAGCTTGATTAATTATTAAATAATAGCTGTAATCAATTATTTATACCAGTGGATGTAATGGTTATAAATGGTATTGTTTTTCTGATTATACATCCTTGTTATTTGATGAATGCTTTTGTATTATTATTATAAGGATTTAATTACTTTATAAATCTAGGATATTGCAATAAAAAATGAATTGTGTCAGTCAGTAGAACAATTGATATCCATTTATGGTTAATTTTGTTTCATTCATTGTGGTATTATAATAACATTTGTATGAATGTTATTACAATAATTGTTAGAATAATTATCTTGTACGGTTATAACAACGGTTATAACAACGAGTTATGAAAAGTTAGAAATAAGGAGGGTAGGGGGGGATGAGGGGGGGGGGGTTGCTGAGAAAAATTCTCTGCATATTACACTTTATGCTAAACAGTTTTTGAATGTTTTAATTTTAGGGAAGGATTTCCCTCCCCATTAACTTTTAGGATAAAAATATTTATACACTTTGGAGTCGAAAATAGAAACTGTACACAAGATAGCTTTTTTTGTTAATCGATTCATCTCATTAAGTTAGCATTAAAAAAATATAGAATTGTATTCAAAACCTGAAAATTTCAGAACTCGGTAATATTGTTGGCTTTTGGTCTCCCCTTATTTGTTAGTAGATTTTGCGCCCTATGTGTAGTGCATAAATTACAGCAATGCCTAATTAATTTAATAAGTCTATTAATAATGTGTTTTTATTAGCTTCTGTATGTTCATTTTTTAATGGTGTTACTTATATTGATGATAAACAGACTACAAATAAAAATTGGCCTAATCGATTAATCAGACGACAACATATGAACTTTAGTAAATAATACAGACACATGTTGCAAGCTAATTTTCAAAGTTTGTTTACATTGTAATGTAGGCCTAATTGCATCAGTAGCATTTTTTGGCATCGGTTAAGTTATAAGTGTGTCCTATTAAAGTGAGCTGATGTGACATAGTTGGCTTATGATTTGGTAGATTTGAATATGCAATTTATATTATATTTTTATATATGGTAAGTGGCAGTACAAAAAAAATAACTGGGAGGGGTACAATATATAAATTTATCACTATGACCCTTTTTGTGTTTGGTTCAAAGACTTTTTGCACATATTTTGTTGTTTTTATCTTTATCTATTTATAAAAATACTTATCAATATTTACTTATAAATATACTTACTACATATATTTATAAATATATATTTATTTATAAATACTTGCTTATAAACATTGATCTATTTTTACAGTTTATTTGAATTTAAAAAGTCTATTACTTTTTCAGTAAATTAGTAAATCTCTCTCAACCTGGTACAATCGATGAGAGAACTATTAACAAGGCAGCTAAACTGAGTATTTATCAAATCCATGAAAATCTGACCTTGGCATTGAACTCGGCTCAGGCCATTGGCTGCAATATTGTCAACATTGGGCCTGAAGATTTGCACGCTGGTAAACCGCACTTGGTACTTGGTCTACTGTGGCAAATCATCAGAGTAAGATAAATATTACTAGATTAATACTGATTAATACTGATACTAATTACTTATAGTACTAATAGTACTAAATATACTCTAATTCTGTAATAGTACTTAAAGTACTAATAGTACTGATACTGGTTAGAGTGCATATAAGCTTAATTTAGATTACTAATCTGTGGAATCACAACTGAGAATAATTGTTGGTGAGTTTGAACAAATACCTATCAATATTTGTGAGTTTGAATTTAAACTTTTTAAATTCAAATAAATTGTATTCCTCTATGACAAAAATTCTACAGCTTAAATATATCCACTTAAATATTATATAATTAACATAGTTTCTTTTGTCTTTCAAATAATTCTTTAAGTTCCTGTGTTCCTGTAGGTATTGTTTCAGTTAATGTAGGAGTGTAGGAAGTGTAGCAATTTTGCAGCGAAAGTTTACTTTTTTTTCTAGTACGGCTTGCTATCAAACATTGATCTCCACGCCAATCCCGGCCTCGCAGCACTCCTCCTAGAGGGAGAAAGTTTGGAAGAATTTATGAAATTGTCTCCGGAACAAATTCTCCTGCGTTGGGTGAACTACCACCTGGCGAGATCATCGTGCGGACGACAGATCAACAACCTGACTGGGGACATCAAGGACTCGATAGCTTACATACATCTCTTGCATCAGATAGCGCCGCGTGATGCTGGCGTTAACACGATGGCTGAACATGTAAGTTTTGCTCATTTATATCTAAAATAATCGTTTTAACTATTATTTAATTTTGATAGGTATTTTCATCTATGGTTCCCGAACAAAACGGCCCCTAATACATTAACCCGATAAACGGCCCTGTTAATCATTTAATAACCCTAACCCTAACAAACCCAAATTTTAATCCTAATCCTAGTAGGAACCGTAACTGCAATCCTACTCGTAACTCGAATCATAATCCCATTCCTAACTTTAAAAATTAGAAGTCAGGGCCGATTTGTTGGGGGCGTTTTAACGGGCATGATATGTATATTTTTAAAGATCAATTCATAATTTACCAACGTCAGACTATATTAGTAATAAAATAGTAAAGGACTGGGCGGGTGGTTGGATTAAGTTTAATAGCATTACGAAACATCAAAGGCTTCCCTTTGTTTTCACTACATTTTCAAAAGGCAGGTTATGACTTCTGATTTTGAATATTTATGAATGTTTATTATTACTAATTACATATTCTAATACACTAGAATTTGTAATTAGTAATGTTGTATATGCTGTTAGTAAAGTTTAATTCTATCATCTCTAAGTATTGATTAAGATTTAAGGTCATTAAAGCAGAAGGATTATAATTAAATCAGGTTGTTTCCAGTACAGATTAACCTTGATGATACTAGTCTGTGGTTAAATACAGGTGTACTTCGCAATCTGCATGTCAGTAAGCTTTAAGTGTGTTGACACAAAGCAATATAGTTATCAAATAGCATGCAAATGTCTTTATGTTCAAAATATTAAAATATATGTGTATGAGGCTTAATAGTGTGAACATTTTTAATAATTTTTAATTTTTAATAATAATACATTTTTAATAAAAATAGTGTTGAAAGCCTGTTCAACGAGTTTGTACTGTAAAACTCACTGAATTCATTTTATTCATTGACTGAATTTAAAAATGAATGCAATACTTTCATCTTTCATTACAATATGCAAAGAATGTCTGAGCTTTTTGAAAAATGCTCATTATGTAATAAATTTATATAAAATCTTGTCATAAAATCTAGTTAAATTATTTCATACTGGATATTTATACACTACATACATGCTACAATAATTAAATTTGTAAAATGATATCATGGCCAAGATATTAATTTACCATAGCAGAATAAAATTGAATTTTGATTCAATAAAGTTGGCAACAATTTATGTTTGTTGATCACTGGATGTAGATTTAATACTAGTAGTTGATTACTGTATCTGTTTTATGGGCTGATGAAGCTATTGGCCTAGATTGATTGTTTTTGGCCAGTGATTGCTCCCTGCGGTGTAACTGCAGGACACAGCCTGATAGATATCACTAGGCCACATGCCGCATTGTCGTCAAATTACAAAAAACATACACTATAGAATCGAGGCCTAAATTTTAATATATTTGGATGGAAGTCTAATAAATGTGTTTAAAGAAACATGGTAGAATGTACATGACGAGAAAAATCC
This sequence comes from Oconnorella tubifera, assembly GCA_034700105.1. NCBI lineage: Eukaryota > Metazoa > Annelida > Clitellata > Enchytraeida > Enchytraeidae > Oconnorella > Oconnorella tubifera. The sequence continues at coordinate 7,265 of JAQIXG010000303.1, forward strand.
AAACAATCGATACCATTTCATAATAAAGTGAAATGTATTAACATCAACAATTGCAATGATATTTCTTTATAAATATGCTAGTTGTTATAGGTAATATTTTAAACGCCTACAATGCTTTATGAAATTTCACATTTTCAATCAGTACCGCATAAGTGTAATTTTATGTTTGTTCAAACTTAACACTTGCAGTATATTGAGGAGTATAAATAAAAATATTTTTTACATACTGATCTAATCTGACTATGGTTATTGAGCCATCCTAGATTGTGACAGACTGAATGATAAAATGATGCTGATGTGATTTGGCCCGCATTGCATTTGTCCTTTTTATTGAATGAAATAGATCATCATGATATGATATCAGCCAATTGGCAGTCTATTTTATGATGATGATGATGATTATGATAATGATGATGACATTTGTGGGTGTCATATTCTAGATGGATAAATTGATTTAATGCGTGGGCTACTGTAGATTCTGTTGATAATAAGCAAGTTCAAACGGGCCCTAGAGAGGGAGCAGTATCAAGGGAGGCATCAATGATAGAGTCCTCAAAGTAAGAAAGCTGCTGAGCAAAATAAATGGGTTGACCATTTTGATAACTTGTTCATAAAATGAAGAAGAAAAAGTGCATGTGTTTTTAATAAAAAGATATAATTATAATAATCTATTAAATAATGTATTATCTAATTACGAAATCCAATTCTCATCTATATTAACACAATGAATAGTGTTCGGTAAATAGTTTAATAAATGTTTCAATATCCATAATAAAAAGATTATCTAGGCAAAGCAAAGAGAATTTTGTAGCGGAAAACCTTTCTGGTAACCAAATAATCAAAGAAATTACTATATATACAGTATAGTGACATTTTATGCATTTATTTCTATAGCTATTCTCATGAATAATTCACAGTCCTTGCCATATCAGTTTCTCATCTTTTCTGTTTAATGTAATTTCTCTTTTTTATCTTTTTGCTATGAACTTGAATACATGAATGTGACTTCTTGAGCATTGCGATTCTCTAGTTGTCATGCTTTAATAGGATATTGGATGATATAGACTGTATAGAAATAATGCTGCTATTTAAATATTAGATATCAGATTTTTTATTGCAACTTTTTAGTACAGCTCTGCATATTATGCATGCTGTTTAATACTTATACAGCGAATATTTACAGTATCATTTATATATTATATGATATACAGGTAGTGTTATTATATTTATTCAGACGAGTTAACAATGCGAAGCCATTTCTATATAATATATGGTCTCAGTACATAGTATTTAGAATATACTACACAGTACATTGCCTTCAGAAATATAATAGTGAAATAATAAGTATTTTATTCACTACTGTGTGACCCGATCCTGCCTTCAAAAATATAACAGTGCAGTTAATTTCATTTGTGTATGCTCAGTTCATTGATTTTATGCATACAGAGTTAATATCTGAGGTTATTGCTATTGAATTATGCATTTTTATTGCTATACGGAGATGTTTGTATCATAGTTTATTGAGTTGTAGCATGGCATTAAGTGCCTTGAAAATGTTACCAAATAATTATGCAGTTTATTCAGAATGAGCAAATTTTGTTAATTGTGTTTTTGTCAAATAATGATGTTGTTGTAGTTAGCAATTGTGTGATGATATGTGACTGTGAGTTTGAGATTCATTCATAACTTTTAATTATGTGAAATAAATTATATATAGATTATATACTATATATTTATATTATATAGATTATATATTATTATATTTCTGATTTATAATCGGATATTTTAATTAGAAGTGTGGATACTATATCCTGTGACTAACATTATATAGCAAATTTTGAGGGGAGGGGTGCAAAAATTTGCCCTAAAAAGTTAATGAAAAAATACCCCCCTTTATATTTAATCATGTCGTCAATAATATTGGAAGAGTATTCGGAGCAATGTTGACATCATCTTTGATTTGTGACGTCATCATTGACTTTATGACATCTTATTTGACTTTATCTGTGATAATTAAATATTAATGTACTAGAATCATTATCTTCCATCACTAAATGAACTATGAACACTATGAACATAACAATATATGCAAAACAAATTATCTAAGTGTATATACAATTTACTATCTTCATCACATTAATTAAATCTAATATAATAATTGGCTAAGTTCGTCTGTCTGTCTGTAACTCGAGAACCCATTGAGAACCCTTGGATCTATTAAGATGATCCAAGGGTTCTCAATGGTACCATTGAATCAAGACTACTCAAATTGGATGAAATATTAGTAATATAGTTGAAATATTGAAATATAGTTGATAGTTGATAATAAAATGAATTTTCACATTTAAACATTTGTGTGGTTTTTTCTTTTTTATGCCTGTCGTCTGACAGGCTTTGCTGCTAGTTAGTAAATAATAAACAAAACTGTATAATTTTTTTCTAATATTTCTACGATTGACAGGAAATGGATGAGAGGGAAAGAGCGGAGAAAATGCTGCAGGAAGCGGAAAAGATCCACTGTCGCGCTTTTGTATCGGCCAACGATGTGGTCACTGGTAACGCTAAACTCAATCTCGCGTTTGTTGCTAATCTCTTCAACATGTATCCCGCGCTGGATCAACCGGCGAACATTGATCTTGGCAGCATTCACGAAGAAACAAGAGAGGAAAAGAGTCAGTTTTTATGTTATGTAACTTTGTTGCTAAGAAAATTGTGCCTCCAGGGTGTAAATAGTGATCTTTATGTCTTATCTGTAATATTGATTTCTGATTTTTTGCCCTCAGACAGATAATCAGAATATAATTCAATAAATAGCACCGCATGATTTGTAGCTTGAAGAATAGGTGACAACTGTTGCAGACAGATAATAGTTATGATTATTATCTGTATTGTAATGCAGATGATAATCATACTCAAAGCAGGCTGTAGATTGTAGACTAGTAAAACATCAAATGTTCTCTAATCTGAAGTTATTTATGCATGATATATTAACCTCATGAAAACATTGTGCATCAGAACGTTAATGCTTGTGACTATTCTGTTATTCATTTTTACTTGATAGAAACTTTTACTTTGCATTATACTTGTAGCCGTGTGGCTGTTATTGCTTCTCATCATATTGTTTTTTCTATTGTACAGTGTATAGAAATTGGATGAACAGCATGGGAGTATCGCCTTACTGTAATCGTCTGTACAGCGATCTCACCGATGGTCTAATCATCTTTCAATTATACGATATCATCAAACCTGGCACTGTGGACTGGAAGAGAGTCATCAAACAATTTAACAAGATGAGAATGCTCATGGAAAAAATTGGTCAGTGGCAATTAATTGAAAATAAACTTTGAAATTTGCTGATGCGCTTTTGTACATGTGCTTCTTGATAAACATGAATTTGGAATAATGTTTAGATTACTTTATTCTATACGCAAGGAATAGTTTGATCAAATTTTATTATAGTTTATATATATTTTAGATTACTTTGCACAGAATAATATTTAGATGAAATTTTATTGTTCTTGATAAGAATGTTTAGATGAATAATTCTAGTTTAGAAATTAGTGCAGTGTGAGACACACTGGAGTTTCTGTGTGTGAAATGTGTACAACTGACTTCAGAGAGAAAATTGAAAATTGAGGGAATGTTTTGACAATAATAGTAGGAGCAGAGACTGCTTAATTGGTTTTGTAGAAGTCTCTTTACTTTGAAGTTTGAAAATTTGTTGTTTTTTTGTTTCAGAGAATTGTAACTACGCAGTTGATCTCGGGAAGCAATGCAAATTCTCTCTCGTTGGGATTGCTGGGAAGGATATCTACGATGGAAATGAGACTTTAACTTTAGGTTAGTTAAGGATATAGTCAGATTAGATCTCATTATTGCTTTAGCATTATCATTATGAATCTAATCAATCATTAGAGCGAATAAATGTATTAGTATTTAATTAAATACAAGTCTAAATGTGTAAATTCAATTCTAAAATTGCAATAAAGTAATAAAGACTACAATTTATCCAATGATTAATTCAAGTATTATAAACATAGAGTAGTAATAGACACTCTTATTAGGAAGAAATTATATTGATTTATATTCAATTATAAATTATAGTTAAATATAATACTACTGTAAGTACAAATTTGATAGAAATTGTTAATGGGTATTTTCAGCATTAGTTTGGCAATTGATGAAAGCTTATACTTTGAGTATTCTAACCAAGCTTGCTGGTACTGGCCATCCTATTGTAGATAAAGAAATCATTGATTGGGTCAATAACAAGGTAAAGTTAATATTGACCAATCTTCTATTGATTTCGTTATTTATCTGAATGTTTTATCAATTTAATATTTAAGTTACAACACGTTAGTTCTTTATATCTGTGCAGTTAATGTATTTATATAGGAGCAGAGGAGAAAAATAAAGATGTCTTTTATTAAAAACTAATTCATATTTTAAATTTAGTTAGAAATCCATAATAAAGATAATTACTTTGCTGAATCTGATTACTTTGTTTCGTATTTCTTTACGTAAGTTTTATTTTATCTTTTTGTGTATTATTTTGATAGTTGCAGACAGCCAATAAAAGCACTCGTGTATCAGGATTTAATGATCCACGTATTTCAGACGGACGGGTTTTAATTGATCTAGTGGATGCTTGCAAACCCGGCTGTATAAAGTACGACCTGGTGAAGGGAGGAGATTCTGAAGAGGTATGAAAAAGTATTAGATGTCTTTTGAGTCAACCTTATTAATTCGTTTAAACTGATTTTTAACTGATTGAAAGATTAGTTTGTAATAAACCATAATGATAATATTGAAGTTAATCGTGTCAATTCAGTTAAACTGAGGATTAAATGAGTTTTTATTGTAGTATTGCAAACTGGAGCCATTAATGCTTTAGACCGATTAGTTAATGATTATTAATTAGAGTAATATCCTAATACAATTTTTCTTTTTACAGATGAAGTCTTTATTATCAATCTGTTGAAAAATTCTATTTTATAAAAACGCGGCTTTATTTTAAACAATTTAATCAAAATTGAATATTATAGTTCATCAAATTTTGTATTAAGAGTATATGATTATATTCAGCATATATTAGAGTCAGTAACTTTTAAAGTAATTTCCTTTCTTTTACTTACGGTTCTAATTAAAATGACATCACGCGTTTCAGGACAAGTTATCTAACGCTAAGTTTGCGATATCGATGGCGCGTAAGATCGGAGCGCGTGTTTACGCGTTACCAGAAGATATCGTTGAAGTGAAAGCTAAGATGGTTATGACAATATTCGCTTGTCTAATGATTCGCGATTATCAACCCAAGGGAAAATGAGGCGTTTTTTGAGAAAAGTGAAAATTGCAATCATTCCATGACTGAATTGTCTATCATTGAGAATCTGAATATTGCTTTTTGTTGGTTTTAATGAGAGATAATTTTCAAGGCTTAGTGCTAGATGTGCTGTCAAATATTTTCTGAAGTTTAACATGTCTGAATTGGTTAATATATGATATGTTTTGCATAGCGTTAATCTGGTAGATTTTCTAGTATATTAGCATAAAGGACATGTATAAATTTCTAAACACATTTGGTCAAATTATCTTTATTTCAGAGTTAGAAACTATCCTGATATAGCTGCAAACACATTGATTTTATATATTAACATGTAGACAATTTTAGAATTTGGAGATTTAAGTTTTATTAGGGGATAGATTCATGTTTATAAGCGTGGAAAGACACAATGTTATAAATTTGATGTTTAAAATTAAACGTAAAGTTGTGCACTTTTGGCATTAAGTCAATTCTATCATGACATAAATATACTCACTCTCATGGAGCATTTCTGGCTTATTTATCTTTTCTGTACATTTTCGTATCATATTGCTTTTAATTGTAATATTTGCTTCACATTCAGCTGTCCAGTAGAATAATTTATAATATTTGATGATTTTAACTTAAATTTTCAAGTGGCTGCAAGTTGCAGGATTATGTGACACTGCTGTTTCTATGATATTATTATAACTTCTGTTGTTTTTAATACCCAATGTAAACTTTTGTAGCTCCCTCATCTGCCTTGTGTAATTTATAATATGAAATGCCAGAATTTATATTGAGATTCTATAATCGAAGATCATCGTTATTTATTCTTCAGTGGTTTTGGACTTGGAAAAAAGTGATGCAAACTTGTAATTCTGATGCAATAATCATTTTATACAATATACCTGAATCTCATGATAACTTGTATCTGGATTGAGAGTAATATATAATACTTAATAAAGTGGTAGTTAGATCTTGTTTTGTAATTGAATATTTTTCAGTTTGAGATTATATTTTGACACTTAATGATATCAGATTTTTGCATAGCCACATTTTGAAAAGTAAATGGTGTCATTTGAAAATGCATTATTCTTTAATCTCAAATACAATATCTCTATTAATGTCTGGAAATTTGTACATGTTTTAGCCTAAATGTGTGTTTTTATTAATTGATTTTTTACTCTAATTTTGTTACTAGTGGTATTTCAGCTGTTATTTTTATTTATACTTGAAAACATATATCGCTTGAAATTTATACCTTGAAGCCCATTCTTGTGTATATATGCAATTGGTAATTTTTAAATATTCATACTTATTTCTGAAAAGCGGAATTTGATGCAGATATTATCTTAAAAAAGCTACACAGTTTAACTCTACAGTCTATGTAGACCAAACAATGTAGATTTATAAATTAGTGAAAGTTTGTTTTTAATCCGTACAGTTATACTTCTTTCTGTTTTCTATAATCATGTAATCGAATTCTACTTTTTGTAACCATGTAACATTCATTTTTAGTATCAAACTAAGACTGTAGAGCATTAATTTTCTTATCTACTCGTCGCTAGAAATTATATTAATTGTCAGTAAAATTAAATATTTTAGCAAGATTGTTGTTCGGAGTTTATTTAACATAAGTTTAATATAGGTTTACAGTCGAATATTTTTAGTTCATTGAAAATACGTAATGGATCTATATAAGTGCATACTAAGCTTGAATCTGTGATAGAAGGATCTCTATCAACTGTTTTAAAATACAAATAATAAATATTTATAACGTTATGGATTTTATTGATATGTAACGAAAATGTTTATTTGATTCAAAGGAAACGGGAAGCTAATTTGTATAACAGTAGTAATAATGTTATTTTCTTGAGAATAATTTTTGTGAGTGAAGGCACACAAGTCAGAAATATAAATTAATAACAGAGTAATTTATATAAATCAATTAGTCGAAACAAAATCGTAAATTATAAAACATAAACAATCAAATATTTTTATCAATTCTTGAAGAAAAATAACACGGCTCTCGACAACTATGCAACTTTACAGTAATGTAGTAAGGGAGACCGGGGCAGCCTGAGCCACTTTTAATATATCAACGAATCCGGTTTTTATTAATTAACGTTTACATGAAATTATCTTACAACTTTAAACTTTAAATTAAGGGTTATCAGTTATCATTTGGCACTGCAACATTGGCAAAATTTAATGTCTTATTATTAGTATAGTTTTATTCTGTCGCTGAAAGTTACATGAATAGAAGAGAGATAATGCTAATAAAAGAGTTCATATAAACGTTAGTATAGATAAGACAACTGTCATTATATTAGGCTAGGTGAGTAAGAACATTGATGAAACTATTAGTTCACGATATGAAGCCATTGGTGATCAAATTCGAAACTAAGCCATGACCAATTCCACTTGCAATCACAATAAGTACAAAAACCATGGCAAAAACGCAATTATTAAAAAAAGACAAAATATAATATTAATATGTATTCAATACAATGCACAATGTTGTACATGCTTAGTATATATTATGAAACACAGTTAAAATGAGCTGCTATTTAGAAATTCTATCTTAAAATCATTATCATGATTGCGTTATCATTATCTATGTCATTATTATTCAATCCTAGGAATGCACTCTCCCCCATATTCCCAGGTTTCAAGTTTTACTTTTGTTTATTAAAAACAAAAAGTCTAGGAACTTTAGAATTCAAATAGATTCTAATATTTTCAACCACAAAATTTACCCGCATAACATCCACTCGTATAATCAGTAAACAAAACACGTATCAAACTACATATCCTAAACATTATTTCTGTTCTTGAACGACATCTTTAATGCGTTTCATCATTGCAGGAATGAGCGCTATATGAGTATCGCCACATTTAACGACGCAACTTTCCATTTCCCCCCTGTACTTGGATACCTCTAATTCTGAGGTCTTAGGGCCGATCTTGTCCCTTACCTTATCCTGACAATCCATTGCACAGCGCTGCAGCCTATCCTGTAATCCAAAAACTAACTTTTAGTTTATTCATTGAATTTGAGACGTTTAATTGTACTCGTATTTTTCATTACACTCTGTAATGTTTGTAAAGTAATCCACTCGGTGACAATCTGTCTTTAAGGGAGACTTTCAAGTTTTCGTACTGTTCTTCTGTTTAATATGTTTATTTATATAATGCATTGATTTGAGAAATAACTATATCCATCTATCTATTTAGATAATTATTAAGCCGTGTATAATAATAAACAGTGTACATACATTTTACATAAAAATAATCCTTTTTTATATAGTGACCTTTATTCTTTAAAGACCTTTAAAGCCATAATATGACTTTATTTAGAATCAAAATGTGACATTTTTATATCATGAATTTTCATATCCTAATAAAAAGAAATTTTTATTTTTAAACAGAAAACTGAAAAAGTTTTCTACCAAATCTCAGAAATATAAACCAAAAACAATCAATCTGCAAATCACACTGATCTACCACTACCGGAATAAGCTACTGATGTGTAATATATAGATTCTAATTCACCAATCAAATGGCAGACAAGCAAAATATACAGACAATCAAATTGAAAGTAAGATTAAATCTCTAAACAAAATAACTGTAAATGTTCGTGGACTTATTTCAATATAAAATAAATATAAAAAAGGATGATATGAGACCTGCAGAGACTGCAGTTCCTGACTGATTGCATTTTGAGCAACGGTTAGAGGCTGTGAACAACGATCAACGCAATGTTGCGCCTCTTCCATGTTGTATTGCGTTGTCTCGCAACACGTGGCACTGCAACGATACATCGTCGCCTGAAACAGTTTTAGACAACATTTTAACACATAATGTATTGAAAACGAAATCTGTAGAATCCGGGAGAGAAATAGTTCTAGAACAAATACCCCGATAGGGGAGGAGGGGGAGGGGCGTTTAAAACGTAAAATATGACATAAAACTCCGGTTTAGCCAATTTTTGCGATTGAATTAAGTGGATAATATCGCATTTTAATACAATTACCATAAAACTACATATTTATAAACAACAGTTGCAACTTTAGCTAATAATCTAAACGATAACGACTGTAATTAACGAGATACCTTTAATTCTCATTGAATCTTTCCATTTCAAACACACTGAACTAGCATACTCATACTCCCCCCCCCCACCGGATACAAAATTCAAGCGTACCCCCTCGATTCTAAATTAAATCGTACAATAAAAATTGACAAGGTCATTAGCCGGCATGTACCGAGCGATATTATAACATTTCTGTTAAAAATCTACAAAAATCTATGAAATAAAAAGACCTGCATCTTACGCAGCGCCTCCCTGTCGAGGGTATTGATCATACCAGTGATCGCGTCCTGGACCCGGGTCTGAATCCCCTCCATCGATACAAAAATTAGTTTAAAAGTAAAAAAATTATAAGAAATAAAATAAACACAACAGGTGCACGCGGTAATCACACAATTTTTGTCGAAGACCAAAATTGGGGGTCAAACAAACTGAACATAGCCCTAATGAATTGTAATACAACGATTTTTCAATATTTGTTGGTGTTTTGTTCACTATTAGAATTAATTACGTGATTATTCAATGTATTCAAATTTACGTCATTCATTATAAATTAGGATTTTACTTAATCTTTCATCTGCTCATTTTTATAAGTTTATTATGATCCATTTAGATTTTTATTGTAGGCCTACTAAGCTATAGTACAATTTCCTCTAAAAAAAACGAGCGTAACCCCTGTAGCGGGTATTGACCTCTGTAGCGGGTAAATGACCTCTTTTACGGGTCAAAACATCTAGGCTCTAGCAGGTCAATGACCAATAGTCGCTACAGGGGACCTCTATAGCGGGTCAATGACCTCTATAGCGGGTCGATGACATATATTGCGGGTCGATGACCTGTATAGCGGATAAATGACCTCTATGGCGGGTCAATGACCTCTATGGCGCGGCAATGATCTCTATAGAGGGTCGATGTCATCTATGGCGGGTCGATGACATGTATATCGGGTTATTGACCTCTATAGCGGGTCAATGACCCCTTTAGCGGGTCAATGACCTCTGTAACGGGTCAATACCCTCTATAGCTGGTCAGTAACCTCTTTAGTGGGTCAATGACCTCTGCAAAGGGTCAATAACCTCTATAGCGGGATTTTACAAGTAATTATGATTAATGAATTAAATTTCAAAAAAACAGAAAAAACCCAAGATCCTCAGGAAAAAAACCCAATTTTCCAAGTTCAGATACAGAAACCCAGATTCTGGGGAAAAACTCAAGGAGTGGTAACGCTGATCAGTAAAAAAAAATTAGGAAGACCAAAATTGGGGTCAAACAAACCAAAAATATCCCTGGTGAATCATTATAGTACAAAGATTTTTCAATATTTGTTGGTATTTTACTCACAATTAGAATTGTATACGTGATTATTATATTAAAATATACGCGATTCATAGCCTACTATTAGGTTAATGATCTGATAATGAAAATTTAATTGTATAAATGTCATCCGATTAATAATTATTAATCGGATGACATTTATATGCATCATTGTATGAATGATATAGGACCTTATAGGTCAATATCCGGATTGGAAAATGTTCATAACAACAGTTTCTTAACCATTAACACGTACAGTAGGCCCTATACCTTAGAATTTAATGCTGTTTTATATAATTATAACCATATTTATTATAAATAGAGTCAATTGAAATCGACAATTTTTTTGATTTGAAGTACTTTCGCACAGAACTGATGATTTGACAGCTTACAAAATATCTGTATATTGACGATTTTAGAGATGAATAGGCCTAATTATAATTATTTATCGCGTTGAAATTGAAAGTATAGAAGCCTCTAAGCTTATAAATTCATTGCATGTGATATGAGCTTTTCACATGTTTTTAATTTATTTCATTCATCTTGAAAATTATCACACGTCAGTCAGTATTATAATAGTTTAATTACTTTAATAATTACTACGCATTATGGTATCTACGGTGGGGACCAAAATTGCTACGGATTTTTGCTGATTTTCAACCACAATATGAATTTGTAAATATATAATATAAGCTGATGAATATTCCTACGTACATAATATAATCGTCAAATTAATCAAAAAATTCAAACAAAACTAAGTTATATTACTCAATAATTGAATCTACTCCTGACTTTTCATGGTACAAAAAAATTTGTGCATAACATAAATATTTTAACTTTCAAACTTTTGGAACATGAACTCGAGGGTTTATGACGTGTCATATGAGAACATTTTGTCCAGGAATCCAACACATTCCCATCAAACATTCCATCCAGGAAATCATCAATACCATCAACAAATCAGCACCTTGTATAGAAACTTTACAAGGTGATTCAAAACAGCATGAACATGAGTGGATGGGACTACTGAAAGTGGAGACTGTAAACACAAACTGTGATGCAATATCAAGCTCATTTGATAAAAACTCTGAGATATGATAAAATAAAATTCGTTTTTGGTACTTTTTGTGGGTTTACATATTATTAGAATATCAAAAACAAAGGGCAAAGGGCAGACTCACTATAAGTAATATACTATTTTTGTTCAGTTTGGAAGTTTTGATGGAATTTGACCGTTTAACATAATTGTACGAATTATCCTTACAGTAGGCAATGAGGGGGGGGGATTGTGGAGGTTATAGCCTCCCCTCATTGGTGGTCAATTTTTTTTGTAAAGTTAAGGATGCGAGTGGTGATTTAATGGTGAACCCCCTCCCCCCTCTCACCCTGTTGTGTAGGCCTAGGATGTAATGATTTTTTAGCGTTCGATACCAAAGTGAGCGATAACCTAAACAAATAAAAAAAAATTAAAGCTATTGCTCCAAATTTAGAAAAAAACTCCCCCCCCCTTAGTGAATTCTGTCCTACGCTACTAAGTTTACGCATGTAAAATTAGATTTTAAATTTTGACTTCCTGAAATATTAGCATCAATTCGTAAGAGATGTCCTTTGGCCACTCTCCATTTTAGACGCCCAATTTATTAGATAGCATATCAGTAACTTCAATGAGAAATTTTACCACGCCTGATTGCGCAATCAACAGATTTTTACGATTGAACTTAATAACAGAGAAGTTCAGTTTTCATAGACTCAAAGTTTGTATAACCAGACCGAACTTAGGCTATAACTGTCTAATTCTAAATCTCATATTTCTGGATATTCTATTAATCAGATATTAATAATGATTGCAATGAGACTACAAAGTTATTATCTGGATTGGATAACAATTGGCTTTGCATTGATTTCGATGAGCAACACAGGACAATAGTCATCCATATACTAAGATTACTCGTCGATAGTGAGAAGTGTTGTATTAAGTTGCAAAATAAATTAATTTTTGTTCAGTTTTTGATGAGAATATTTTGATTACATGCATACTCATTATCATTATTCATTGATAACTATACTATAATTAGTATACAATCGTGCATTTTGTTTTACTTAACAATATATCCGACTTACGTCATGAAATAAATTGTATCATTCGACAGAAATTAATGTTAACTCTATCATATAGTATAATAATGATCGAATCCAACTGCAGATACAACATTTGTTTCAAATTACATGGAAAAGTCAACAAATAAAGATCAATCGTTATCTACACACAAATTCATTAAACCTAACATTCTTTATCTGTTAATTATCTAACTTCTCTTGGCAAATGACATTACTAAATGTTTGTTGAAATGGGCGTACAATTGATAAATTTGCATAACTTTAAGATGTGCTGAATGACTAATTCAGTGGCGTATCCAGGAATTGACCAGGGGAGGGGGATTCCTCCGTAATTTTAAGTGATGATTTTTTTGTCGTGACTCACCTTTTCGTCTCCATTTTACTCCGATTATATGTGTTTCAATTCCATTGAAGTTACATGTAGAAACGAAAAAACATTTAGTAAATCGTCCCAAGGGGGAAGCGGGAGCGGGATTTCACCACTAAACTCACACTCTTAACATTACAAAATAAGATAGTTTACCTTCAATGGAGGGTTGTAACCACTAGATTAATTGAACTTTAATCGTCAGATAGAGTGTGGTGATGGAATGTAAGATGGAGAGGGAGAACTCTAGTGTGGGTCTGTGCTTTTAGCAGACGTCTCTAGACATAAGACTTGCACATTTGTTTATAGCCAGTAATAGTAAATGATCGGAAATATCTTGAAAATTGACGCAATACTTCAGCGAATCATTTCATCAGAAAGTAGATTACAACCATCAGTCAAATTCTGTGACAAGTTTACTGAAATATACGAAAATATATTTGAGAGGCCTCCCATTGTTAATATACTGTATATAATATTATGCAACAGAAAGAAAATATCTTTATTTTCATTCATTTGGTTGCTTTTAAGGATTTGGCGTACCAGGACGCCTCTAGTGCCCCATACCTAAATGCACAACGCGCGGTCAATCACATCAATTCTGTTAAAATAGTACTACATCATCAGTCAAACAGTTGAACTTAATCAGAGTGTTAACTTAAGCAGATAGATTATGTCTATTGTGTAGTTTTTTATCAAAGGTTATTTATGTATTTTGACATTGTCGCGAAAGCTTACAATGAAAACGGATTCAAGTAAATAAATCAGAATGTTCATCCGTTAAACATTTAAAAAATATTATTTTTCTGATAGTTTGCAAATGTCATGATATCCTCTGGTTCTTCCTCTATTAGGTATATTCATCTCCTGTTTATTATTTCGAATTAAATTACAATTCGAATTCTTACATCATCAATTAAATTTAATTAATGTACTATTATTCTGTTAGCTTAATTGACAGAAAGGTCGTAAACTGAACCTCTGTGATTTATTATTGCTTTGAGATCATAAAATTTATTGACGAGTTCGAAATGGTTACTCCACTGATAATATTACCTGCAACATTTATAAGCAAAGTATGACTATGAAATCGAGTTTATACAAAATACGCTTAAAATTAAACCGATAAATAATAATAATTAATCGTGTTCATTGATCCATGAGTACAAATAAACATTCATTCAACTTTCCGAATAAACTAACGAATAGATTTAGCAATCTGATTTAAATATACATTTATCCTGTATCGGGGAATTTTGAATAATAAATCATTTTAATTTCCCGCGATATGAAAACGTGTAGGAGTATTATAGGCTGGTTTTGAAATTTAACTCTCAGTGAAACTATAGTCAAATTTACATGGTGTATGCGGATCTTATATTATTACACAAGAGCGTCATTATAACAGCGTGGCCTCTAAGCTTAAACACGAGGTAAGAAAGTATTTTTCGGCGGATACTGATGCATGGATCTAATGTCGAGGCGTTAATCATTGCTGCTCGTTTGGTCCTATATAAAGGTGACATATTTCATCATTTGAATTCAGAATCAGTTTTATACATTATAAACGTTACATTATTGTGTTCTATTAACGTGCTGATATAGTATATTTTAAACAGATCTGATATAATATATTTTGAAATAGTTTTGTGATTAAAATTCCAAGCAACGTAGTTTAATATAAAAGATTTTAAGTTATTAAGATAATTTTAAGTTGGTTAAATTTAAGTAGGCCTATAGCGTAGATAATATTTATTTATTTATTTCATATCAGAGTATTATTGTATAATTTTAAAAGTTTAGTCATGTCTTTACATCGATCAGGTTTCCCGCAGTGTCTGGGTAAGATTATTTCATAATTACAATCTATTTACTAGTTGATTTATTAGGCCTAATTATTTACTTTAGTTGTTAACATTTTCATAAATCAAGTAAGTATCTGGAATACATAAAATTTCAGATATTGACATTTTTTAATTTTTCTTCCATTTATTAGGAACAGAAACTCGATGATTAAAACGTAGGCCTATAGATATATTGCCGGGTTTTTATTAAATCGTAACGTACTAATTTCTCATATTAGATTTTAATATTAAATTTTCTCTCAATAAATTCAATTGAGAATACTATAGTCACTTTTTCATTCTAGTATATATAGTATCATAAGAAAGATGAATAGCTTTCTGCACTAGCCGAAAAAAGTTACAAGTAGTCCTAAATAAAAGACAGTTAGCTAACAAACATCAAATTACCATGCAAGGCCAGACTCTATTCAATTAATTACTCTTTATATCCTCTTTCAAACCAAAGTTCGTTTTTTTTTATTGCAAACACAACATAATCAAATTAACTAAATGTAATTTGATTATCCTATTCTCGATGTCGCTTATTTAATTAGGTTTTTGACCGAGATAATTAGATAAATATCTCTAATTTATTTTACGGCGGGCTAAAAAGTGCTGTGATCTTCAATCACTGTATAACAAACTATTTAACAAATGTCTTCATGACAATATCTTCATGTTTCGATGAAAGTTAAATTTGACACGAGAATTTCTCGATATGATATTTGCAATGATTATTAGAAATCTAAACTTACAAATATTTTTCTTTCTTTCTGAGTCAATACTACAATGATTTACATTATTATCCGTTAAGCGAGATGATCTCTAAACATTTTCATTGAAATAATAAGCTTAACATTTTATACGCTCAACTGTTTATTCTTGCGATATTGTTAATCCGCACTGTCTAAAATGTGTTTGTTGAGCAGAATTTATAATGGGATTAAAGGAAGTTCGTAAAAAAACGGTCTGCTTTTCTGTGGCTGAACGATTAATATGCTTTTTTACTTTTGCATTATATTATAAATTCAAAATGAAATGTTTGATTAGAATGCAGATTACTCAAAGCACAACTTTTAAGCCAGATCTAAACTGGCTTTTAAACCTTAGGTGGGGTATGATATTGAGACGGTGATAGTTTCATTGAATATTTGAGCTAACTGGAAACTTTTAGCAACTTTGTACACTTTTTTCTAAAAGTTAGGAATTAAAGTTTGCTTTAGTCATTTATGAATTATGCTTTCACTATTTTATAACTACTAATTATAAGTATTGCTAAATTAAAAAGCATAGCATATTATAAGATTTATGTATAATTTTCCTTTTATATTTACATACAGGGTATCTCTCGCTGTTCGTCGTCTTCATATCAACAACATCACTATTTATTCTCTCTCTCGCCCCGATACCGACCGAGGCAGCCAGTTTAAGGGGGTCTCAGGCCCCCACGACGCACCCCCCCGCAAAGTGGGAGCACCCCTGCCGGGGTAACCATAACGTCACGGTAGCACCAGAGCCCGTCGAAGATTTGGAAATCTCAGACGAATCATCCTCTGAGGAACCTCGGCCTTTGGAAAATATGACGTTTGATTTTGCAGAAGTAATTAGCAAGATTGAACCTATACGTAATCCCGTTATTGAGCTTCAGAGAATCTATGTACGTATACAAATAATAATGATACTTGTATTTATTAATGATATTTTATGATATTTATATGATTTTAATAATGATAATGTATTGCATTGTACATTTTGAATATAGCTCTTTTCTATTTACCATTATGAAATATTAAAATGTTAAATAGTTCAAAAATGAATATTATCTAGATTGAAAATACAGGTCTTTAACTGTTTTTAATTGTTACAAGAATAAGTTTTTTTTTTTTTTATCAAACATTCAAATCTTTCAGTTCCTTGTCTTAAATTATAATTGTTTAAGATTGAAAATATTTACCAGAAGTTACAATTTTGATTTCTAATTTTAAACTAGAATATACTACTAATATGTGTGTTTTTATAGTATTTAATTATTATCTAATATATTTTAAATAGTATTCTCTATAATATATAAAACAGTATTTAAAATATATATTTTAGATGGAAGAATATATTCGTGACAGCAGTCACTTGAGTGGTAGATCAGAAAATAATTTCTCAGGATTGGTTGTCGATACAGTAAGATTACCGGCTGTTAACCAATCAGAATTAGTCGATGTGAGCAGGCCTACTTTTATTTAAAAATTACAACTAGTAATAAGGATATGTTCCTTTAATTGTAAAATATTAGAATGTAGATTAAAATTAAACAATTTATTGGTATATATTATGCTGTTAATCAGCTTTTTCTCAGTTATAAACAAGCAGTTGGCTTTAATATCGTCGATTGGTATAGATTAGAAGCTGCTATATTGACCTAAAAACATTAGTATGTATTTAATAAATGTTGATTAGGCCTATATTGAAATTATTCAATTTGAATAAATTACTATCTAAAATATGATAAAAATCAATGTTTTCAATATGAAACTTAAACTATACTAGTTCTATTACTCGTGAAAATATCTAACTACATGAGTTCAGTCATTTTGAACTCTATGTAGAATCTTATTGAAATAAGATTCATACTGTTACTAAGTCTCTAATTTTAAACTAAATCTAAATTTAAATTTATTTAGGAATTCATCAAGATTTCCTACGAGCAATTCGTTCGTATCCTCATATACATCGATCGTGCACGGGAAGATGAAAAACGCAACAATTGCGTGCATCCATCTCACAGTTTCGCTTATGCTTATATCGAACACGACAAAGCCGGCAGTGGCCTCTATCAAATCTTATGCGACTTACAAAACCTGATGATTTTGCGTGTGATAAAACTGGACGATTCAGTTCAAATCCAATTGAAACAGATTCACGTTGCGCCTTCTGAATCCTGTGCTGATGAGCACATTAGGATCTGGTTTGTGTTGCAGAAGTTGAAAGAATATTTACTTACGGTTAGTAGGGTTTTCAGACCCCTGTCTCGGCGTAGTACGTAGTGTTTTTATGATAGAAAAAATTAATTTAAATAAATGTAATCTCAGAAATAAAGTAATCTCGATGTATGTGTCAGTAACTTTATAGGAAATTGTAATATCGTTTATTGTTTGTTAAAAATTTAAGGATGTTGACGTTTCATTTATTTATTGATTAGTGCCTTGATAATGGATGCATTAATGATGTTTATAAGAATTTTAAAATTCTAATCGCGTACCCAGATTCAAGATCAGTGTCCCATCGAGGTGCAGGCGCCACCCTCTCCCTGAAATGTTGAGAACAGTTTTTAACATGTTAATTTTAATAATTTATCTGTAACAAAGTCTCCGTATCACTTGCTATCCTCGAAAATTACAAAAAATTGACTGCTGCAAAGAGGTAATCAAAACTTTTATTGACACTATTTGCTTGCCCCCCCCCCCGCTTCCTGAATTTGTTTGGCCCCCTGCTTCCCGAATTTACTTTTCCCCCTACTTCCCGCATTCAGGAAGTAGGATACAAGAACTGGAAGAGTATCGGAGTAAATAAACTAAGTAGGCCTATACGGCGTCGATAGTTGCAACTTTTCACTCAGGAATGTTTAGTCTGATTTTTTTCTACCTTTACTACTAATTTTTTTTAGCAAATCTTAAATTTTTTTACAATCTAGTCTGCTGTTCAGAATAGATCTTTTTCAGTAGCAAATGGCTACGATTATAATCAATGCTCTTCAATTTATATAGGCTATGTGACAGCCTTTGCGTGTATATTATTTATTTTAATTTATAATTATAGATGTTTAAAATATTATTTGTTAAAATATCGTTTTATGTTAATTGTAATCCTAACCCTAAGAATTAGTTGAAAGGTTCAAACTTAACTTTTATAGAGTTTAATTAAATAATGCGACTAAGACGATATTTTACCTATTATTTATTTATTAAACGATGATATTTACTATCTTATCTTATTTATTTCGCTATCAAAGAATCGTGTTGTGCGTGTAAAATTTCGTATGTCATTTAAATATAGCAAATAAATTCTATTAATGAACTGTGATTATTAAAATGTTAAAATTGAAACATTACATTATGTACAGAAACTTCGTCTGAAAGAAGTTTTATTTGATAATACTTAACTAAGAAATCTTGTTACTCCATTGCTTCACATAATGTGTATACAGTATTATACCAACTATAATATTCAATTTATGTTGATAAATTATAGTTAGGATGTTTATTTCAATATCAACAAATCCTGTGTATATTTATTTATGAACAATTTACAATTAATGAATATTATCGGTTATATTTAACGATTATTAGAAGTCTCCGTGTAAATACATGTTAACGTATTTACAGTATTTCAATAATTCGATTTATTTCAGTTTTTATAAAGACTTTAATTATAGCATTTTGCAGGTATTTGTCCTTTAGAAACCTATTTCCATTAAATGTACAGTATTTATTTGAGAATATATTATTTGATACTCAAGTTTATAAGTATATTGAACTGTATTATCATCGATAATGTCAAGTTATTTATTTATGATATTTATTATATATGTTTACTCTAATATTCTAGTTAATTTGTTTATGTCGTAAAATTTATAAATAGCCTAAAGCAGTATTACAAATATCAGGGTATTTGGATGTATATAAAAAGTGTACTCAATATTATACCGTATATACATATGATGTACATTGTACAAGATCTTTATATGAGATATGTTTTCAATATTTATGTTAATTTAGTGACATGTTATGAACTTAGTGTGTACATAATGCAAAACTAAAGAGTGAACGCTCAAGTCTTAACGCAGTGCGGTAAATAATTTTATTTCGATTTTTTATTCAAGACGCGAAATTCACGACTAGTAGATTGCAATAAATGTATCCAGTGGCGTAGCCAGGATTTAAGATGGGGGGGAGGGGGGGGGTGTTGTTTGCTCATAAAATTAAATGGTTACTTTTTTGGTTAAAACATAACCCATATTTAGCCCTACGAGTGTATTTTAAAAATAAAAAAAATACTATTTTTTAAAAATCCTGAATATTTCTTCGTTAACAATGAAAAAATTCTTCATTTGCAATTAATATTTGAATTAAACAAAAAAATCAAAAATCCCAATTTTCCCTCAGTTACTTTCTCTGCAGCGCAGCAAAAATTCACTTCAATTAGAATGTATGGGGGGTGGGGGTTAACCCTCCCCCCCGTTATATCCCCCTTGGCCACGCAACATAATATATCATTGGTGCATTTATTTACCATTAATATATCACTGATTTAGGCTTATTTATTTAATCAATTTTATAATAATTATGTGTAATATACCGGTACTTATTATAAATGGATTGTTACATTAACATCGTGTTTGTTTTTCATTCATTGCCGAATGAATTCGAAATATAAAATGTTCTATTTTCTATTTCTATTAAATATAAAGATGTCGCATCATCTCTTTTGAAACTGACTATCAAATTAAGATACGAAACTTTAGATTAGGAGTAAACTTAAAATTAAAATGTGTAATTTAGAAAATCA
Organism: Oconnorella tubifera; assembly: GCA_034700105.1. Taxonomy (NCBI): domain Eukaryota; kingdom Metazoa; phylum Annelida; class Clitellata; order Enchytraeida; family Enchytraeidae; genus Oconnorella; species Oconnorella tubifera. The sequence continues at coordinate 27,865 of JAQIXG010000303.1, forward strand.
ATATTATAAACATAAAACATTAGAATTCAATAAAGGTGACACAGAACAGAAAATATAATAAATAAAAAAGCCTTAAAATTGATAATTAAAACGAAGCTAAATTACTCCAGAGATAAAACTTATGACCAGAATGTACTTGGTTTTTATTGGTTTTTCTGTTATCCTCAACGTCACATCAGCATAAAAAGGGGTTATTTAGTAAAAATTATGATTCAATCATTTATATTCAATCACAATACAAAATCAAAGATGATGTAAATGTTAAGAAATGGATGTGGAGCATTGAAGTTATGATGATTACTTGGCTCTAAAATCAGTCTATTAACTTAATGCAATAGAAACTAGTAGAGATACCAAGATTGTCATCGAATTTCTCTGCCAAATAATCAGTAATATTTACTGCATTAAACATTATATATTCTATAGCATTAAGCATTATTCTATTGCAACAATAACTATCTAGTCATTTAAATTCAGTCTAGTCAAATTCAGTCAGCAAATTTGACTTGGAAATCTTGATAACATCTGAGAAAGTCAAAATAAATCATATTGTCAACAAAAGCTTTTAATTTTTAAATGAAATGGTAATTGGTAGTTACACCAAAGATAAATCACAAATTATATAAATACAAAATTAAACATAGTCGTTTTCCAGCAATAAACAGAAAAATAAAAATAATTAAAGAAATTAACTACAGTTAATACAGTTAATATAGTATACAATTAAAGTAAATGAGCACTTGATAATTTATACAGTTTTTTAATATAGAAAAATTACAAAGTATCAACTTAGTTTCTATCAATATCAAATTGACCTGCGCATTTATTTTCAATGCTATTTAAACTAATTAAATGAATACAAATGCTTAATAAGTCTAGCAAATAAATTTATATCATACAGAGATGATATCAAGCATAGACGAAGACTCAAAATATGAAAAGTACAAAGATACATGCAAAGAAACTCATATGCCGAATCCTCATTAAAACTAAAGCAAACAGTTCCAAATATCAACAAAAACCTTAAATACACAAGCAAATTATAGCGAATAAAAAGAAAACAACATTCACATAACTATTACAAAATAGTCTGCTAGAGTTTATAAACGAAATTTAAAATAAAAAAGAATGATGTTAGTAATAAAGGAAGCTTCTGTAATTAATACAATAATAATGGTCCTCATTTTAAAATAATAATAATATAATAATCCTAATCAAGCATACCTAACTTTATCAATGAATAATAAAGAAGAAGAATAACAAGAAAGCAATATCAAATTACTATAAATATCAGAGCTGCAAACACAAAAATACATTTTATCTAAATGTTTATGTAATATACAAAATATTATAATTATGCAGATGTCAATTATAACTTAAAAGTTTTCATATTCATCATACTTCATCATTTAGACCATTCTTTCTCTTCCTAGACTCTGATACCTCCCCCTCCCCTACATTTCTTTCACAATTATCAATCGGCCAATCACTCCCCCCCCCCAACACCCTCGATCTCATTTTTCAATTTCTTTCAGAATCTATGTTTTCAGATTCCATTGATTCGCTTACTCAACTTATATTCCCAGCTTCTCCCATACCCCCTCTTAAAAGTCATCCGAGCTAGCTCCCCAACCCCAAATAAAGTATCCCAAATCATATTCCCAACCCCCACCCCGCCCTAGCCCCCACCCTTCACCTACCATGCAACATTTATCGTCTTGGCCGTTTTTGCAATAATATTTTATTTATTACTCAAAAGATACTATGCGTATTCCATTATAAACTGAATAATTAATGCGATTAATTAACCCCGACAAATCAGCCGCGAACACATTAACCTGACAAAACAAGCCTGTCAATTCATTTAATAACCGTAACCCTAACCAACCCTAAACTTAATACTAACCCGAACACTAACTACAATCTTAACCCTACTAATAGTCGAGGAGGTTGATTTATCGGGGACGTTTTGACAAGTCACGTAATTAATGCATTATTTTCAATGCAACATAAAGCAAAGTGTGAGCCTTGTGTGATAAATACTGTATCTGTTAAAAATATAACAAGAAACACACTCGCACAGATCCTACTGCAACTAACAATAAAGTACTTAATTTTATAATTACACCACAATTGAAGCTTATTTGCTAAAAAGTAATAAATTTGCTTTATAGCAAAGAACAATATCGATAATTAGATTTAATAAATCAGTTGTAACATTACTTATTATATTATGTGCTCTGACAAGTTAGTTCAGTTGACAAAGTGGTGGAATAAGAAGCCAAAAGTCTCAAGTTCGAGTCCCGGAAGTATTTTGCTTACTATAACTCGTAGTTCCATTTGTTCCGTGACATTTAAACTAAGAATAAAAAAACTACATTAAGAGATATAAAGCAGAAAATAAAGATATAATCAATCCAATCGTAAAGACAAATAACCCTGAATAAACAGCAGGTTTATATCAATCAGCTTAAACAGAAAAACTGAAACCAAAAAGCAAATGTAACTTCACTTATATGCCGTATAAACCAATAATATATACTCAATGAATGAAAATGAATTCATATGCCATTACTGTTATTCTACTGTGAGGATGCTGAAAAAAGGTTAATATTTTTATTCTTTACAGCCAAAACTTGAAAATAATATCTTAAATAAGCTCCCCACGCAGATATTCACCCAAAAATTCAACACTAAATATGCGAAAATTAATACAATTTTAAACTTTATGATAGAGTTATTAATTAGCCTATGTCAATCCAAGATCTAAGAAAAAAATCTCAAATTTGAACAATAAAAATCAAATTGATAAAATCATTGCAAACCTAAGGTTCCCAGTTCGAGTCAAAAAAGTTAAAGTTTTCTACATCTTGCGCACCTCTTATTTAATTTCATTACTACATCATTAATAATAACGCTTTATTACTGCAGCTTAATGATATAGAATCAAAACATAAAAAAAACCTTCCCTACAAAACAGCAAATTCCAACAGTATATTTCTTTATACAAACACAATGAAAAAAATAAGAAAAAATCCAAACTCAAATTTAAATCCTAACTAGAATGCATTTCAAAAACGCGAATTAAACTGTCCTCATTTAATCAAACGTAAGGCAATTGATTAAAAGTTTGTCCAAATTAAGAAAACTGAACAACAGTTAAATTTGGAGAAACAAGTCAAGCTTATTGTCTAGGCAGGGCTGAACGGACTCGGGTCCCCCTTGTCCTGGGCAGGGTCCCCATATGGGCGGACTAAAATAAAAACAAAAATCTGACGTTATTTGAATGGTTATTACTCATTACAAGGATAAAACTAATTAATACATGCATATTATATTAAATAAATATGACTAAAGTACATCTCAAATTAATATTTATTTCTTATTTGTTTAATTGGTAACTGTTAAAGTATTATATAAACACAAAAAGATATTTCAGTTGACAGACCTTTTATAAATTATAATATCAATGTACAATAACCAAGTTAAATATCTAATCAATTTTATAAACACGATGTGCAGAAATCAAGTGATGAGTGAATGCACAATTTAAACAGTTCACAACATGTTAGTGTTGACATTAAGCCAAAATCTAACAGAATCCGAATATATATGAGCATCTTAACCAAAATAAAAAAACTATAAATCGTACAATTTAATTGTACAATCCAATTAGATGAAATAATTCAAATGTTTCTGACCTCTTTGTGTGTATACAAAGCCTTTCTTGGTCGCAATGGTCTGGTAGCGGGATCATCGGTTAATTCTTCTGTCGCAGGAGAAATATCTAAACAAATACGGGCTCAATATAATAAAACCAAGCGCTTCAGTACACCCTTCAAACTAATTGATTTACAGACAGAATTCTCAACTAAACGATTTCCTCTCTCAATTTTTGTCATCACTACTTGGGTGGAGCATGTGTGGTCTTGATTTTTACTACTGAGGGACGTCTGTGATATCATCCCTCGACGGCTAAACAGACATTAAACTTATTCATTTATTGATTGATTGAAGTACGAATTCATTGACAACTGCAGCAAGAAGGGATTCCGGCGTTTTTAATGTAAAATTTAATATTAGCTTTTCGTTGAAACTTGTTGAAAAAGTTAATAACTCTGAATTCACAGAACTGAATCCAGACCTAATTGTTTCTGTATTCGAATCGCCATTATTAAATTCGATACTTTGTTAACTTGTAAACAATTAGTAATGCGCTTAAATTATCATCTAAAGATATCATTCCCTAACCTGAATCCTTACAATTACTTTACTCGTAACCACACTGCAACCCACCTGAACCCCTAGACACCTGTCTCTGTCTCAGTCTCTCCATATCTTGCATGTACTGTTCGTGTATACGACGATTATCAATCTCTTCATCGTCGTCGTCAAATATGTCGTCATCGTTATCACCTCGTTCGTAAATAGCGCCATCTACGCGATCGTTCGTGATGTCGCTTAAACTGTAGCTCTTTTTTATATGATCGGCTAACTTGGACTGACCCTGGTGAGAGAGTAAATCAATTTAAAAAAGCGTAAAATCACAAAATATTCAGTCATTTAAAAAGATAGAGCTTGAATCAGCAGAAATCAAAATAATCTCAATTGAGACTTTAAATGATAAGCAGTACAATATGAACATGACTTAATTTTAGATCAGAATTTCAAAACTAATGCAAAGAAGATTCTCATGAATATAACTTAGTAAGTAATCGCTGTATAATTTCTAAACTAGTAGTGTTGATAAAACGCAATCTTTTATGACATTTTTCATTAAATACTATCTCGACTGATTAACCACAAGACTCCCAGTTATAGACAGATAGACAGACAAACAGACAGAAAGACAGACACAGAGCATGGCTATATAACTTTCACTACTTGTAAAATTATTTAAAACAAAAGACTTCAGTATGTTCTAAAAAATGGTTACAATTTGGTTTATATAAAACCAAATTATGACAGTAGTATCAGATTATAATCATATTACATGATGTATTTTCTCATAATCATCAAGTAAAATTTTATTTGAAAACATTCAAGTAAAAAATAACTGAGCAAAATTGAAAACCAACCATCATTGCAGTAGTTAGAACCATATTTGTAGCAAATGAGAAACCTTTTGAACCTAACTCTAGTATAGCTGAGTAGCCCTTACCACTTGCTTTATCTATGTACGTATCAATATCCTGTAGGATATATCAAAAACATTACTAACAATCATATTAACAACAAATACAGAAAACAGAAACATTCAAACTGGCATAACGATAATAATTATAATATTATTTAGCATAACGCATCAAAACGGCCTCAATAAATTAATCCGAACTACTAATTTATAGAATTAAGGTTGGTGATAGGATTTGCGTTATAATTGAAGTTAGGGTTAGTCTAGGATTAGGGTCAAGCTTAACATTAGTTAGGGTTATGGTTAATAAATGGATTGATGGGGCTGTTTTGTCGGGCTAATGTATTCAGGGTAATTTTGATGGGGTATCAATATACCGTTGGTAGTATTATTTTTTTACAAATGATTATAAAAGTGCATAAAATTTGAGCAGATTTTTAGTCGCATAGAAGAAAAATAATAACTGACCTGTTCCCGTTTAACGAGATGGGGGTGAATGAATTTACGATAGAGAATACTGGCCCCCTTTGTGGCGGGGGAGAGAAGCCACAGAACAAAAATTATCTTCATCTCGTAATAAAACGGCATCCTAACAAAACAACACGACAAAAATAAAGAATGCATAATTTTACAAACATCTAGTTCACTATGTCTGTCGACATTTGGTCTACCGACATTTGATCTGCTGACATTTGGTCTGCCGACATTTGGTCTGCCGATATTTGGTCTGCCGACATTTGGTCTACCCTAACTGTAACCCTTAAATTAATCCTAACTCTAGCCTTAATCACGATAAAGAATACTTAAGAGTAATTTTTTTAAGGCAACACTGGCAATTGATACAATTTACATTAAAAAACACGAAGTAATTTGAATGCAAAGAAACTACATCCATGTGGTAGAAAAATTAAATGTACACCTTATAGAATTCTATGAACATTTTATATTATTAATATCATAAGATACTATATAATAGATTACAATAAACCATATATGACAGATATGACAGATACCATATAATAAATTATGATGCAACCATAATATCTATCATAAAACAGATTATCATTGTGATTATATATCATATAGATTATCAATTTATACAGAGTGATATTAAAATGTTACAGATGAACGAACCAGAAAGCAAGGAACATATCTGCGAATGTTTCAACGCATGTAAACAAAGCGAATACAATCCAGTACATCATCCATTTAACCTGCGACAAAAACAAACAAAACTTTACTAGCGTAAAGTTATCTTAAACGGTTCTAGTCAATGGACTGTTAGTCAAAAACTATTCTTATAACGGATGATTCTTAAAACCCTTAACCCTAACCCTAACAATAAACCTAAACCTAACCCTAAACCTAACAAATATCCTTAACGAACAGTCCGTTGACAAATTGCCCCTTGATGAAACATTCGCATACCATCTTAAACTTTCTGCTAGCGTGATATTATTTAGATATCGTAATAATATGACAGTCGTACTGTAAAGTTATTCAATATTACGATACATGTTAGATTATTATATACAAAATACAATTCTAAGATACTTACGTATTCCTTCACATTTTTAGTTCTAACGGCTTTGAATGATGCGTACGCTGGGTAGAGGGTACCAAGCAACATACTGAAATACAACAAAAAACACAAATATAACAATAAAAACATAAATACAATACAACTTCTGTAACTATCTAACCCAGTAATTTTAACTGAAAAAAAGGTTGAGAACCACTGATTTAAACTAATTATCCAATAAAACAACCGAATAAAACAATAAATTATTATAAATTAATCAAATTCAATGAATCTATTGAAACAAATATATCAGAATAATACAAATAGTGATACCGTTATAAATATGATAATAAAAGAACATTTTTTTATTGAGAAAAAACTTTTCTTACTGTTCTCAATATAAAGAAACTTTTTAAATTGAGAACAGAAATGAAAATTCCATTTTTATATCAAGATATTTTCAAGAAAAAATCAAGAATTCAAATAATAACACTTTGTATTTTATAAAACAGAATTGTAGATGAAAAACGAAAGATGGTCTCACATGATAATCCTCGATAGAATTGCGGAAATCATTTTTGTCTGTTTTTCTACGAGAGTCCAAGTTAAAGAAGAATTGTATAACTACTGTAAACAACAAATAACTTTTATTACTAAATTTAACTTGCTTATAACTTATTTATTAACTTAACTAGCTTATTCTTTAACTGATTTATAAAATAATTTTATCAAACAAAAGATATTTTAATACCTTTTGTCTTGTGTCAGTAATTATCATTACTGACACAAAACAAAACTATGACATCATAATGTATATACACAATGATATGATGACACCATAACTTGTATAGTCACATCACATTATAACTTTCTCATTGTTATCTAATTAATCTTTCATCGACAAACACTGAGAGGAGAAATAAGGCCATAGTCCAGCCTCGTTGGCGAAGCGGTAGACTTTCTCGGACACAACAGGTCCAGGTTCGAATCGCAGATAGCTCACTATTTTCTCTAACTAGCTGCACTCTTTAGTAAGACGTTTAATCTGAGGATGGGATATTGTTTATATAATACAGTAATTCATGACGTTAAACTTTAAATTAATTTAATTATTTAGTAAATTATTAATTCTGATATGGGTGTAGCAGCCTTAGATTAACTTAAACATAGATTTATAAAAAAAAAATTAATTTAGCAACAAATAAGATTAAAAAAATTGTAGAATATAAGACGTAAATTAACATCTGTAATAAGTATTATTATCGATATTTTGGCAGCAGAATGAATTATTGTATCCCCCCTTTGTTCATTACAAACAACAAAATAATATTACAACAGAATAACAATTAATATTAATCAGATGTAGTAATAATAATTTTAATTTTACATATAATACTAATAATAATTAATAATGAATTATTAAATAATTATTAATTTCTTTATTAAAATTAATTAAATTAAAAAAAATAATAAAAAAAATAATCGTTAATTTTAGGCCTACACTTGACAAGAATTAAAGCCTACGCAGGTTCAACCAATTGAAAAGCACTAAAATATTTTTAGCCAATAAGAATTTAGTCGAGTTCATTGAAAATTAATTATATAATATATATTTGACGATTAGTGGTTGAGATGAAATAATTGCTGAATCTAAAACAATTTTGACTGTAAATACACAAAGTAACAGTTTTCTTTTCATTTCTAATGCACCCCCCCCCCCCCGC
>JAQIXG010000304.1:0-36227 GCA_034700105.1 Oconnorella tubifera
ATAATTCATATTGTAAAAAGACATAGCGGCATAAGCAAGAGAGGGGGTTGTGGGGGTTATAATTCCTCAATTAGATGTAAAAACATATTACGTGAGTGTTACGTGAGTTTAGCGGTAACTCCCCCCTCCCTGTGACTATTTTATGAAAACAATTCCGTTGGATACATGTGTGATCAGATACATGTAATCGGAGATCAAAAAGAGAGAGACAACCTAAAGATAAAAAAACATTTCACCACTTCAATTTTTTTATGACCCCCCCCCTCCCTTAGTGAATTCCTATGCCACTGATAAGACAGCAGCTCGATAAGCATTTGATATCAGATAAAGAATGATATAGTATTTCATAAAAAATAATAACATTTAGGCACATCACCAAGTGTTCCAATGAAGCGCATTAGAAGTAAAGCGTCTATAAGTAAAAGAAATTCTATGCGGAAACATACATGTCAATACTGTAGTCTATAAGAATTCATTAAGCGCTTGGTTTTTTATATATATTTATATGATAATACCGTGTACTATAATTATAATATCTAGTGTGTAATTACTATTACAATAGTGTAACATACAATGAGCCTGTACTTTATGCTATAGTCAATGTACTGCATAAACCTGAACTGCATTACATAATTAACTGAAAATATACTAAATTTATGCAGTATACTCTATGTATAATATTATACGATATACATTGTCATGCAACCACAAGTGGCGCATAACTTTGCATGTAGTACTATAGTTGAATTACATGTATGTAAAATATAGCATGTATGTAATAATGCTAACGTGTCTTTACATATCATTGCGTATGCTGTATGTTGTATAATATGATGTATGCTGTATGTTATCTATTATACATTTTACAGAGCGAAATTTCATTGTCGTTTGATTATAATGGTATATTGATTGGTATAATGATTACACTGGTATACAACACAGATTTTAACGAAAAAATTGCAGCGGATTAAAACGCTGGATACCTTTGCATGATTATTTACATTCCGCAAACGTTGATCGTAAACACAGCGACTTTATAAGATCTCGTGACTGAGCGCCTCACAAAACTCAGTCTTTTCACTGCAACGTCGACTATTTGACACATCACTACTGAAGCAAATAACTTCAACGTCAGATAGCAGGCTGCTTTGGGAATACGTCAGAGTTACTAGAAATAGGCCTTGGATTATGCGCTGCCATGACAACGCTATTGACTTGACAGTGCGTGATATTAGGTGTAGGCGTGCCAGTAAGAAATGTAAACGATTAGAAATAAATACAGCTTCTGCATTCCTTATAATATATTGTAATGTTGTAAAAACCCGGAAATGCAATATTGATAGTGTCGTCATCAAGGAACTATTCACGTACATTAGAATCTTCTTATTCATGAACAATCATTAACCCCCACTCTCCCTTCCCCGTCTCTTGTCGACTCATTAATATTGAATTCCAATCAAGAAATGTTCAGTCCAGAAATAATTTTCATTCTCCTATCTAGATGTTGTATAAAGTAACAAACAAACAGTCTGAAGACTGCAGAGCTAATCGCAGTATAATAACAAAGATTTTTGTCGGTTGCAGAAAGTAATTTAAGATCTCGTCGTTGTTAAATGGCGAAAATATATTTGAAATTTTGATTTATTTAACGAATATAACCCTGATGAATAAATAAAGACAGAATTACTTAAATGTTAGAAGTTTACTTAAATGGAAGACAGTTTTAAAGGCCATACATGCAGATTTACAATATTCATTAAGTAGATCTTGCATTTCTCTCAATTTTTTATCATTTTGTAGAAGATGAAATTTTATATCAAATTATCACATTTCACTTTGTTATCTCATTGCGTTCAAAAGATATGAAATTTCCACAAAAAACTTAAAATTCAATTTAACCAAGCTGGAAATTATAATGATTATGAAACAGATCGACACATCCGTCTCGGAATTCAAGACACGCTCACATCAGAACAGACAGAGGCTAGTTTTGTTTATCTACTTTATGAACAAGCTTGTAAGTAAATCCGTCCAGTAACGGGGTCCTTTAGAAATAATGAATTTTATAATAAATTTATTATGTTAATAAATCGTCCAAGGCCGGTATCTAGTCCTTATAAATTTAAAATTGCAACACTCATTATTTAAAAAATAAAAATTTGACTCCGGGGTCAAGGACGTAGTCCTTTAGAAATCAGTAAATTAGTAATAAATTTATAAATTATTAATATTAATAATAATAATTAAAAAATTTGAACCCGACGTTATTTAGCACGCAACCTTCTGATCTGGAGTCGAACGTGCTACCGCTAAGCCACGAAGTGCGACTACGTTTATTTGTCGCACCCCGTATATACTACAATATATAGTTATTATTTCTACTATCATAATGTACTAAATAACACTGTAACATCTTTAACAGTTCATGAATATGTTGTTCTAAAATCTGCTGTTTCAATTTATCAGTTGACAGCTGGACAGCGATAATTAATTGATTCATCTGATGCATCATGACAACTGATAATAATGACAATATTTCTTTGTTATTGTCGCCATTAATTACTGATTCGTTGAAATTGTTATGAATCTTATTTATTATGTTTATTATTTTAATGCGCATTAAATATTGCATGTAAGTTCATCATCGATTAATCTATGATAATTTATTAACTAGCAATATATACAGCGCCCTCTTTCCATAAAAAATGAAATTGAATAATAAACGAATTTAACAATATACAATAAAAACGACAACTCAGTAAAACAGACAGAAATTATGATATCTGATCTCTACAAAAATTCCAATAATATAACAGTAGCTAAAGAAATAAGATCAACTACAGGATGCATGGAGACTTGTAATAGTGAAAGCACATTATTCATAGTAATAGTGAAAGTATCATACAACATTAACTGTGCAATATTATTGTAAAGCATTTTTTTAAGCATCAAGTCCTTTATAGTGTTAATTTAAAAATATTGTATTATACTGTTTAAATTGTTTTCACTGAAACATAATGCCATAAAGGCATAGTTATATTTGTAGCCTTATGCAGTTTTACTTGGATTTCATATCTATATAAAGCATAATCTAAACTAATCAATATATAAGCTTAAATAAACCAACTATCAAACATCTCAACCGTTATGTGACAACAGACATACAGGACTATTTTAATGCGCTGCAATAGTTCCTAAAACAAACAATTTTGTATTTAGAATTTTGTATTTAGAGCTTCATGATATTAAGTAGATTTTGACCTATTACTAACTCATTGACTCATCAGTTTCACTGACTGATTCACTGATAGATTTTGTTGCATAACGATAAGCATAAGAAGTTTTATTTACTCCTAAATAAAAATATAATAAGTTTTTATGTGTTTTAGATTTGAGACTATTATTATTCTCGATGTTAACTATAGTACAATGAACTGATGACAATATAAATACATGTGAATGAAAATGAAGATAAGATACGAATGACTGAAGAGAGTGACAATGATGATCAGATCTAAAATACCATAACCTCTCAAAGTAAAAAAACGCAGGTGGCACTAACCGTGAGGAGCGATAAATTTTATTTTGCTCATCAACGGACCACACTTGAGAACAATTATTATTACTTTAGTAATAATTATCCTTCATAACACGTGCAGTATATGAACAGTAGTAGTATGCGCTCATGATTTCTACGCTATTTTAAACTAATAACAACCGTGACATTGCCTTGGTAATTGGCTTATTAGTTTAGTTTTACGATTACAAGAATGTATTCTTTTAATATCAATTAATTAACTGAGAAATGATGCAAGAAATTTGTTAAAAGGATGATAAAATGTTGATAAAATGATAAAGGATATTGATAAAATGTGAAAAATCTCATACGATTAGAACTGTGTGATTAAAATATCAGCTTATTTTTCGTTTAATGTAATCAATATTTTATATATAAATTTAGTATTGAATAACATTGAATATGATTAATGCTAAATTTAGCACAGATATACATAACAACATGTACTAACATGTAATATAATTATAATAGAAATCATCTTTTTTCATAAATATAAAAAAATTTCCAAATGCATGCTGATGAAAATTTAATAATTCAAAACTCGTATAATTATAGAATAATATGCATTTTGCAACAATATCTTTGACTTGTTACCTGGAGTAAATGTTTCTTCCTCACAACTAATTTATTTGGAATATCATTATTGTATGTTATATGTAATATTGTTATATGTAATATTGCTTATTATTAATGTAATTTTATAAAATAATACCGTTTACAACAGTTTCAATAAGCAAATAAAGAAATACATATATATACTTATTAATATTTAATAAATATAAGTAATCTATACTAAATATACTTCCTTCCTGCAACTTGGCCAAAAGTAAAACGCTGAAGTATCAAATAAAATTGCAACTATTTGAACTATCATTAATTGAGATTTCTTGGGCCAATGTTCCCAAATTGCAGGCTCTCCTAAAATCATTTTAGAACAATACTCGTACTAGATAACCTCAATCTTTTGTCCATGACTTTCTATGGATATATATTTTAAAACTTAATGCAACGTCCAGACCATTTGGGTGCTTCTAATGCTTCGAAGTAACTATCGCAAAATCATAAAAATGACATGAATTGCATCTCAATGCGATGGTTGAAGAGCATCCCAATGGCTAAATACTTCTGTTCAAAAGGCATCGTAACGAAATGCATCATCAATGCTAACAGGCCAAAGTAATCAAATGAAATCAGACTGAAGTTTTAACAGTTTTTATAAGAGATGTTAACCGTCTAATAGATCACAATGACAAAGCTAGCTCAAGATTTTTATATAAATTTTCCTAGATAATTCATAAATTCTGTATCTAAAAATAGAGAGAGAATCGTCCGGGATGGGAGAACATCACCTCTACAAAAGCCGAAAAATTGTCCGGGAAGTGAGAAATATCTGGGGGGGATATCATACACTCTATCGATCAAACCTCTATAGCTGCTTGAATTATATTTTACCCTTATATAGTAATCAAGATTTTTGCGTGTGTTCTTGCTTAAATCATTGCCTGAACTGTATGATTTATGTCATAACTTAAATGTTGTTTTTTTCATTCTTCAACATTAACTCACTACTTATATTTTACAATAATTAGAGAATCGTACAGTTAAATTAATACCGTAATGTTCAAATGTCGAATTTATTAAATAGACTAATTACAAACTGTATTGAAAAATTCATTGTGACTCTAACCCTACGATTCCCAACTTGTGGGTCGCGATCCCAACAGGGGTCACCTGACAATTTGCCAGGGGTCGCCTGAGACCTTCTGAGAATTAATTTTTTAAACAAAAAACCGCGTTTTTTGAGCAATGTACATGCAGTGAACATTTCCTAATACACACTTAAAACGTAAAGTTAAACATTTAATCATTTGCAATTCATTTTTTAAAATATGTGACCAAAAAATATAACAAATTGCTGTGTTGGGGTCGCCACAATTTTAAGATTTTATTGTTGGGGTCGCCACAACTTGAAAAATGCTATCAAGGGGTCACAACATCAGAAAGGTTGGGAACCGCTGCTTTAATCCCTGTAATATTCAAGACATATTACTTTTATCACAAAAAAATCTATAGGATGCCTTACGCCGGCCCATGTAGTCATAAAAATTACTGCAACATAAAGATAGCATTGGAAAATTTACAACTGACGAGGTAATAAAATGTATTGATGTTGTCTATTCGAATATCATAAAAGCATATTAACTACTCGCATCTGCTTCAGAATTGATCGTCGGAGAAGTTGAGCATTAACCATGTGTTCCGAGTAACTAGCGATAACGCATTCCAGTCAGTTGTTGGGTGCGAATCGGTTCACATCCCAGAATATTTATAGTAGTAGTGGAGCGCTGCAGTTTTTAAATTTTATGATTAACTTTATACTTCATACAAATATATACCGTAATACAAAAATTACAAAATAATATTAAACAGTTATAGGTTGTCAAAATGTATAAACTTTAAGAAGAGTTGTATATATTTCTGATTAATATCAAATTACGATTAATTTATATTTACTGCTTGAATTAGTAACAAGATTGATTTTTCGTATTCATTACAAGAGATATCAATATGAATAATTGATCAAGGTTTGTCTATAGTATAATAAATGGATTTACAAACCTTAAAAATAAATTTATTATTGCTTTAAAATTATATAGCTCAATAAGTTAAGGTATTCGATGTTCTAAACTTTAACAGATTACCTACATTATTTCTGTACCAAAACAATGAAATAAATAAAATAGACCAACATTGTATGCACTTAAAATTTGACATTGATGGAGTGTATATCAGATTTCATTTGGTCAATATAATTTCATCAATATATTGATGAAAATTGAATTTCTAAGTCGATCTATGCTTTAGATCTCAGGATGTCCAAGTAATTTTGATCCATTATGAGAAAAAAACCCAACTCTTAGAGCATACACCTCATGATTTGTAAGACTTTAAAAACAGATCCACATATTAAGAGGACAGACTGTGCCTTCCTATGTTTTAATTCAACCCCACCATAGAAAATGTTGACGTTGAAAATCACCTTTTGATAAGGAAGCTAAACAAGGTCACTGCCAATTAATTTTATGTTCATGCCCTTTGGAAAGATTTGCTCAATCCAGCACTCGGCAAGATAGCAAAGAAATCTATCGACAAGTTAGTTATAAAGATAATAACGATTACAGATAAATCTCAACATAAGATACTTAAGTTTTTTTATCGAACCAACTGAGAAAGCTTCAGTTTTATCGTGAAATGGTATCGATCACCGGCTCTATCGACCAACATGTGAGAGAACATCAATAGCTCATATCCTCGCGCATCAAATAATTCCTTGAAGAACTGGACAAACTGAATTGAAAGACTTCTTTTGTGCAACATATCTATTGTTGCACAATAAATTCTTATGCGAGCAGTATTACTATACACATTTTACTATTTACTCGCAGCAAGAAAGAATATTGAAAACTAAAAATATATTTAAAAATACTGGAACTGCAATAATTGCATTTATAAAAATTATTACAATTTCATGTACAACACATATGACTGCTGACAATCACGAATATTCAAACTTTAAGCAGCATTTAATTTATTAAAAATAGCTGTAATTATCAATAAATAAAACAATTGAATTAATGATCAAACTAGATCAAGAATAATTATTATTTCAATAACTAAGAAAGATCAATAACTTTGTCATAAGCAAATAATGGATTATTTGCTGAAAAAATTTAAGACCTCAAATATTTTTGTCTTGGCGACCCGTTTCCAAGTCAAAAAGCGACCATTAAAACAAAAGATATCTTATATAATAATTCGAAAAATATAAAATTTATGAAAACTATTTAAAATTAACAATCAGTGTACATACCAGGATAACATGGTGGTCATGAAGACGGCCGCAAAATTGGGTCGGACAAGATGGCCGCCCTCGTGTAACAATACAATGAAGGATACTTTAAATTTAGACCAACTGTAGAACAGTATAGTATTATGCACTGTTATAGATCATATATACAATGTTATAAATACCTATGGATTGTAAGTTTGTATTATAGTCAGACTACAATACAATAAATATAGACTAATAGCTTGTAAATTATCAAAAAGAATTTATTACAGAAAAGGAAAGCTCTTGCGGCAGAGTATAATTACAGAAATAGACGTAGATAATTACAATAAAAGATATTGAAAATATTATCTAAGCACTTCTATTATTCTATAGACAATTACTGTTGAAATTATCGCAATTACTGCATTTTCTTTGTGAATTACGTGTTACCTGTGTTATCTGCTTTCATTCTGATTATGCATAATTATTAATTATAATCAAAGTCATTAATAATTTCCTTAACAATTACAGCAAAAATAGAACTAGTAATAAGCGTCTATCGTTTGTTAAGATTTTTAGTAATTAATTATAAATTACATTCTCTGCAAATATTCTGTGACAATTTTATATTGCTCTGAAGCATAAAAAAGTTACGATTATGTGAGATCAAACAAATTACAATTTTGTTTTACCAATAATTTTAATATAATTTTTAAGAAATATAATTTTTTTAAATTATATTTTATCAAGAGGCTTAATGTATGTCCTTGAATATCTTAAACCCTGAATACTTTTAAGATTTTAAACTATCTTTTAAATAGTCACCGCACTTTATTATGAGGTTAAACACTTAACTCAAAGTTAAATAACGGAGTTCAGCACTAAATTCAGCATTCTATTACTAGGATTAAGTGAAACCTACGCTTATAATGTTAATTCAATACTAAAGCTTGACTTTAAGCACAGTTTACATCTTAAACGCAAGGATTTTATATTGAAAACACAGCGATGCTACTGCTCTAGAAACCTTAAAGCGACACAGTGTTTATGGCATTCAATTTCAGCACGCTAATAGGGTGTAACACAATAAACGTACAACTCTGTGCCAAATGCATCTGAACGTTTACAAGCTGCTTCAAAATTGTTCATTTTTCTTCCGAAGTTCCAATAGGAGTATATTATGAGATTTTAATTAAACAAATTTAATGTTAGAATTGTTGATGAAGATGATAAAATTAAGAATATTGATAAAATATGATTTTCAGTCAAATTTTGTTACAATTTACATTAGTTTATTTATTACGCTTCAATTTTAGTATTGTTTTTATAGTAACTCAAGTAAATCCGGACAAATATCGAACTAAGACTATCATAGAAATATAATTTAATATTTCAATATTGCTTCGTTAGGCTCAAGCCTATTAAATTTCATCTATTTAATCTATGGATGCTAATTATGTAACTAGATTTCGAAATAGCGATTTCATTTATCTATTATAACTATCTTGTACTTATAAATTATATCGAGAAATGTACTTCTGTATATTAATCCTAGTAAAAATATAGACTTTAAATTTGAATAATTATTGTTTCAATTTAGACTTAAATCGCCTAAACATGACTAATATGACTGACTATACAGTCGCGCAACAAGTAAGTGTAGTTCGCAATACCACGAAAAGACACAGCGCAAAGCCTCAAAACATCGAACTAGCTTAATTTGAATGAACACTGCAGTTCGATAATAAAATATCTACGGCAAGATTGCATCGACGCGCAACGCTGTATGCCTACAGGAAATCAGTGCAAACCACCGGCGGCGGTCTCGCTCAAGGCCGTAGGATACATTATGCGCAGGCCAGCGTCTCCGCTGCTATCATCACAGTTGGCCTCTGGCTTTGGCTAAAGCATTAGCTACTAAATAAGGTGATAGCGGTATAATTTTAGGACCAATGTTGTCGTCGTTGTATGGTTGTGTACGAGCGAGCGGATAAAAACTAGCCGTGGCCCGTTCACAGCTTAGATCAAATAACTGCAGACGCTGTAACACTGCAGACTGCTAAAACATAAAAAGCACATTTTAAGCACCAAACGATGAACCTAGTATCTTATACCTCGGACACAATGAAAGTTCATTCAATGGTTATTGATATATATTAAACTGCTGCTAACTGCTAATGAATTGAAGTATTTCTGACAGGCTTTGTAGTTTGTGTTAGGGATACTTAGTAGTTAGCAGTTTTCAATGGAAATTGTACAAAAAATAGAAGAGAATATAGAAGAATGAAAAAGAGTCAAAATAGATATAAAAAGATTTTCAAATATTTTTGTAACAGTGTACACAATATTAAATCATAAATATTGGTAAAATAAGCCATTATTACAAAATATTAAATTAAATTTTATGGATCTCTTTATTAGCAATTGTACACTGTAAATTTCTCATTTAATGATATGTTGTTTGTTAACTGTGTTCACTCTGTCAACATGTATATAATAAAATTTTATCGATCGTTTGTCATAACGCTTATATAAATATACGAGTAATCACAACAATATATGATAAGAATACTTATTGTGCGAATAATAGTTGATTTTTGTTGATATTTAGTCATTTTGGCTCGATTTTAGAACTATGGACATTCTAAATATAACAGGCTGAAGAAAAAATTCTACACGACTGCTGCAGGTCACGGAAAGCTACTGAAAACAACAATATTATGTAACTGGATCCACTGTAATTAGGCTCTAGGTATGAATTGCTTCAAGGCAGGAATAGAACATGCAATATCAGTTGAAATACGAGTTTTAATGGAATACTGATTCAATTTTAACTTTTTCGGTTTCGATGACAATCTCTGCCTTTTGAGCAGTTACTGCTGAAAATATGAGTTTGAGGAATTAGACATCATTGCTATTATAAAATATAGATTTCTAGACAATTGTAACAACGAGCTCATAATTTGAGGAGTTCACAGAATATGCGTGCATACGAATTGATGGCCTATTTTAGTCTGTAGACTTTTTGTATGAGCAAGCTGAAGAAAAATCAATGATCTTTTACCATCAACTGACACAATTTACAAGTAAGGCATTACTTGCTTATGACATTACTTGGATGTACTGAGTATTTGAATCCAATGAAACAAAATTACAAACTGCCATTCAATATTTATATGTTTAACATTACGTAATGAAATATTACTTGCTTAAATCTAAGTAATTTAATATCATTTAATTACAGAAAACACAACATCAGTTACTATTTAATATATGCAATTAAATATTAATAATATACAAATATAAAAGAACTTACAAAATGTCGCAATGACATTCAAAATTATCTTTGTATACCATTAAAACATTGATTCTTATTTTGTAATAATGGCTTATTTTAACAATATTTATGACCGCAGTCATAAACTGCCGAATCTTGCCGAACATTAAAATTAATATCATACAATTATATGTCTACGCAGGTTTGTGTCTTATCGATACAGAAAATGATATTCTTTGCTATCAGTCTGAAAAACATTATTGGTTGTTACGCGAATTATTAGGTCATCATCATTATCATTATTCAGGCCATAACCGGTCCCAGTAGACTTTGATCCAAAACCTTCCTCTCTCGTCATTTCTACATTGATCTCATTATCTCATTCCTCCTCAAGTTTGCTTCTTATTTGCGCTAGTTTTCCCATTATTTTTCTAAGCTTAATTCATCCCTCCTTCTTTCACTGAAGTAATTGGATTTAAATTCTAACATCCTCCAAATCCTCAATGCTAAAGGTCTTGTAGCTTTTATGAAAATTTAAGTTGAAAATTCCTTCGACAAATAAAATGATATACCAAATGCCATAACTCATCTGCCTCCTATCCCAGCAATCAGAACAGATGGAGAACGCTTCGAGTCAACTCGGCTACTTGAAAACTTTATAACAGGAATTTGGCCAACGAAATCTCGCCTACTGAAGATCTCGCTTAATAGAGATCTCGCCTACTGGAGATCTCGCCCATATTGGGAATTTTGCTTATATTGAAAATCTCGCCTATATATAGCCTATATATACTGTGAATCTTGACTCGTATACTAACAATCTCGTCCACTGAGAATTTGGCCAAAATTTATATAACATGTAACAGACACATGCAGATTGGCTAGTTATTTAATTCCAGAAGTCAGCTCCGGATTTAAGACAACCGCAAATTATGTTACTTTTAAATCTAGAGAAAGATTATGCGAGTTACCCAGTAGGTGAGTTGACTTTTGATTATAGAGCAATTAGACGACTGCCAATATAGAATAAGTATTTTTGAACAGTATTAAATAGCATTAGGCTTATTAAATATTATGTGTACAATTAGGCGAAATTTTCCATTAAGCGAGATGCTTATAGTAGGCGGGATTGATAGAAGAATTTTTAACAAGCAAGATTCCGAATATAAGCATATAAAATATGCTTATAAAAATATATACCTTATAAACCTATAAATATAATAAAAATAAATATAAATAAAATATAAATATATAAATATAATATGAATATAGACCTTATAAAAATGGTATTGTTATTTTTAGTAATCATCTTTGATATCTATAAACTTACAGAAAGGAAAGTATGAAGTTTTCATATTATGTTTGCGGATGATTTAAATGTTCATTATCCTACAAGTGATTAAGTAATTGATCACATTTCGCTGAAATTATTAAACTGCTATTTTAACTAATCGATAGAGATAGAGATAAGTGAATTTAATCCAAGAATGAGAACTTGTGCAATGAGCGAAAGATTCTTAACTTTAATCGTTAATATACGCGTCCTATAATAATATAGAACATCAAAGCAATGTTGCAACGGTCATTGGAAGAATTTCAATTTAATTCTTATTTATTCGCCAGATGCTTCTGACACATGGTCACTGGAGAGAACTTTGAGTCAACTGAATCTTTACATGTTATATTATATTTTCCTAGCATTTTTGTACTAGTCTAGGCCTATAATTTTATGCTCAATAACCGTAAATGATTGGTCTTGATCATTGTAATTTAGGTCAGCCAGTCTTTACTTACTCTGTATATATGACTTCCTTGTCAGTCGGTTCTGTTTGACGCTTTATTTCGCCACTACGGCAGTTCAACACACAAATAAATAATAATAAAAATAAATAGGAATAACGAAAAATAGAATACAGTGCAAATTATGCAGATTGGTGCATTCAAACATCAGTAATTTGTTTTATCAAAGATAAACATACATAGATATACACATATCAATTGTTATTAATATTCTTAGCACTATGAGCTAAGAATATTAATAAGGCTATAGATCATATAATCGATACTCGTGCTTAGTTTTACCGTATAGTAAGTGAAGAGCTTAATCTAGACGAACTATTTGGACAGCCTTGGCTTAAGCCACTTAAACATATGATTTGTAATTTAATTTAATTTACTGAATATTGATCTTTACTATAGAGTAGATATTGAAAGAATAAGACACGAATGTGAAAGAAGATTTTACATTGCGTAACTTTAGGCATAATGCTAGCATGATCCATATAGCTTTCCATAGATATTTACAATATCATAATGGAAGTTACAAAAAATTTATATGCATTTAGATTGTAAGGAGTTTAAATCGGATCATAAATACTGCTATTAGATATCAATAGATTAACATGTTCCGTGATTTGAATGTTTACAAGGGATTGATATAAATTTACGACATTGCGAATTTGAACGAAAACTGATACTGATTAGAATACATTCATTTTTTGCAATAGCAATCCGAGTAATTTTATACGATTTAAATTTATGATCTGAAATAAATAAGACTATTTCTTAACTAGCCCTTTTTCGATTATAATTCGCAACTATGGCTGCTGATAATAACAAAGAGATTGAGATGAAAGTTGATGCTTTTATTGTTGCCTATCCATTGCCACAACGAGCAAAAGTAACCGATGGATATATATCAACAGATCCCGGCGAAGATGAAGAGTTTTCTAGAGATGACGTCATTGATATTGAACGTATTCTGTGTCCATATGTTCTTCTCAGTTACATCCATCCTACTAGTAAAGATGTCGTTCGAATATCAGCTTCAACAAACAACTGCGATAAGTTTTTCATAGTTTCACAACAGGAGTTGAATCGCTTGCCACAACCGGTTCAGTTCCATAGCGTGCGTGAAATGATCCAAATTTGGCCCACTATGGTCATTGCGCTGACAATTCACACTGGACCGATTCGATTTTTTGAAATAGGCGATAAAATTCGACTTATACGAGTAGTGCCATCTGATACCGGGTATAATATATTCGAATGCGAGTGTAAAAACTTGAGAACAATGAAATTATTTAAATTACCTTTCAACTTTAAGGGATTGTTTGAGGAACTTAAAGATCCCGGTGTGTATAACCTGCAGGAACTTGTCACCATTTCACCAGTTAGCCGAATACTATGCCTAGTTAATACACAACGTATAAGCACACCTGGAATTCCCAAAAACTACGGGGGATATCTGCAGATGGAGAAACCAAGATTACTTTTAGAAGTTAAACGAATCCACGAAATGCTCTTGGATGATCCTGACGTACCACTGAAAACAATACTTCCTGTTGATGCAGACATCATGTTGGTGCAAAAGGAGCAAGATTATATGCTCAGATTCGGAAATGTGTACGATTTAGAAGAGTTTCTGGATCAAGATTGTAAGCTTCCGTTTATAGCTCAAATTGTATCGTGGATTGAGGAGACGTCTGTACTGCAGAACAACTTGACTAAACCTGGTGATCTTCTTCTTATGCAGCGCATTGTATATGTTAAAAAAATTATTGCTCACAGTGGAATGCGTTACTTTCTCGTTCCTGTTAACCACAGTGGAATCTTTACAGCCATAAAAACCAACAGTCAATCAAAATCATCAAATGCAGTAACATTAAATAATATAACTAATATGCAGTTACCTTTAGAAGTCATGTACAAAAAGTCACCAGATTACGTAAATCTTGGAGACTGTTCATTACCCAGTAAGTTTGCGATATCATTTGATGGGTTCGTCAGTGAAAAAACTGTTACTGTGTCCAAAATTAGTTTCAAGAAAATACAGAGATCTTATCACTTGCCTGTGCGCACTGGAATAAGAATTAGGTTTGAAAAAAGATGGAAGAATGGCGAGATCGATGTGAGTTTGTCTGAACGCGATGGTTTTGCAGAGGAAATATCTCATGAACTGTATAATAAACTGATGCATAATAGAGATTACGTTTCTGCAGCATACGTTTTTCCTTCTGAAATATTTTCTGCGTCAGCCAATCCTATAAGGTAACAAATTTGCAATATTTAGAAAACAAGCTGTATGAAAAAATTTATAATTGATTGTCACAATAAAATAACATCAGAATGAAATATTTAAGATTAATTTATGTACATTAGCACGTTACTTAAACACAATATGCCTGCAATCTGCTGAGGCTTGACAAGTGCTAAGCACATCTCACACGGGCCATTGGATCAGTGTCGCGATTAATGAATAAATAAATATAAAATAATTAAAATGTTACCAAAATATTCAGCCTAAATTAAGTATTTAGTATAAATTGAAAGTGAGTCGAACACATTCAATTCACTTATGGTGTCTAGTTATTTTTCATTTTTTTACAGAGTATATTATCTTGAGATAGAGAATATAATTATAGACCCTATGTTACTGTTAATTTGTTAATGGATAAGTTGTTTGATTTCACTATTATATTGAAATATCACATTATATACATCTATAATTTATATAGTAATTTACCTATAAGGGGCAGCGAATTTTCATGAAAATAAAATTTGTAAGTAATAGAATTGTAAGTGACGGAAAACTTATAAGTTTCAGATGAAATTTAAATGTAATGCAGGGCCGTCCTTAAGCACAGGCAAAGCAGGCAGTTGCGTGGGGCGCCACAATCTAGGGGGCGCCATTTTCACAAAAATACATTGATTATTCATTTGAACCCAAAGCGTTCGATTTTCGAATAATTAATATAATAATTAATATAACAGTAAATTGCCAGAGAAGAAAATTTACATTTAAACGTTGTTCTTTTAACATGTTTCACTGTTGTTTGAACTTTGTTTGAACTTTGTAGTTTACAAAGTAAATAAGTTGCAACCATCGTACAAATTATATTTTAAGCCTTTACAAGTTCTTCAATTTGTAAAATCAACTTGTTGCTTAGAACTTTTTTCAAACAGGTTATTGCGATCCGAATTTTTTCTATCCAGGCAGTGTGGCTACTGGCGAAAGAAGTTTTTCAAAGTTGAATCTAATAAAAACGTATCTGCTAGCAACAATGACACAGGAGAGACTTACAGCTCTAGATATGCTGACAGTCTATTAGGAAAGATGTACCCAAACATTAGATTACTGGGATATACTTATAAGTAATTTTACAAGCTAAAAAGCAAAAGCAGTACTTTTTAAGTATTTTAATTCAGTTTAAGTTAAAAACAGACTTCTAAAAGAGATGGAACTTTAGCTACAGTTAGAATATTGCTGGTTTTAGGATGGCTAGAAAAATTAGTATTTCCGAATATTTTTTTAAATATTTCTTCTTTTTCTCCATATTTTGAAACGTTTTTACCATTCCCAGAATTATACAAACTGTTAATTTACCAAATAAATTGTAGATGAAAAATACAACAAATAAAGAAAATAAGTAAATAAATTAAAGAGTTCACTATACCGAGTCAATTTGATTTAAATATGCTAGTATTATTATTATATATTACATATTCTTATATTTGTAAATCAGTTTGAAACTTTAGCCATACTTTTGCTCTCGCAGTAAAACTTGTGTCAGTGTTATAACTATATATTAAGATTATAGATTGCGCAAAGTTTATTATAATCATTATAAACATCCGCATCATATTTGCTTGTAGCAAATAATTATTTACAGGTTTGCTGACAAAGCGAAAGCGTAGCAAATCATACATATATGAGAAATTTAAAAAATCACTATAAAACTGACATAAATTAATGCAGTCAACAGTTTTAACTTTAAACAATTTAACGAAAATGCTATTATATACGAAAGAAAAGTCTTGCTTATCAGACGCAGCCAAATTTATAGTAGCAATGCCATAATTTAAACTTTGCATAGCTGTGCAGTTGATTAGTTTTAATTTTAATATAGAAGCTGCGGATGATGAAGTGCCCAAACGTCCAAATATTGCATTTGAACTGCTATAAAATTTCTTTCTTGATTCGCTCCATGATTATTTTAATTTACCAGCACTGCATAAAAGAACACCGAGATACTTTGTGCTCTCAGCCCAAGGTATAGAAGTGCCTTCAATAGTTATGGTACTGCACGAAGCTTTGTATCTCGGACCGATGCGCAAACAACGACATTTAGATATATTAAGAGGCAAATCTAATGCAGCGAACTCAAGCGAACAAAAATTAAACAAGTGTTGCGAGTCAGTTACAGTAGGACTAAGTAAGATCAAATCATCGACATACATTAAACTGTAATAACTTCAAATGAAACAAAGCATCCTAAGTTAGATGTTTCTAATTTTTGTAACACATAATCTACAAATAAAGTAAATAATAAAGGTGATAAAATACCGCCTTGTCTAACACCAAATAATAAAGGTATGGAATCTGAGTTAGAATTTCCTGCATAGTTTTTACAAAAGACGCATATAAGGAATAATCATAAGAAAAAAAATTAAAATTTCTACTAAATTTCACATGTCACATTGATAGTAAACACAACTATAATTATGAAATAAAAACTATGCAGACATTGTTTTCTTCACCGTGATTTGTCAACATTTTTAGCAGTTACGGCCCCTACTGCCTTCTTTCTTTACAAACCGCTCTATTCTACCAACTGCACTTCTCTCATCTCTCTTTTCTCCCAAAGCATAATAATCATCACAGATTCCTATCAATCAACCAGTCTCTATTATCCTCAGCAATGGTCGAGCGGAAGAAGATGTTGAGTATAGACAAGATGATAGCAGCTTATAGTAGCAGGTGGTCAGTCAGTCTAACGACTTAATCAGGATTGTACAGTCAACCAGCTATAGGACTTTCAACAGAGGCAATCACTGCTTTGAAACTGCAGGGTTTCATAAATTACAAGCTGTCTTTAAATCTTTAAAGGCTAATGGATCTTTCACAAATCACACCATGACATTATTTGGACTTTAGTAAATTACAAGCTGGTTTAAAGCTGCAAAAGCTCTTTATGTTTCTCTAAGTATTATGTTATCTATTAAATATCCATTTGTAAAGTGTTGCCTTGTTTGTATAAATGGAAATATTTTAAAGATGCAAACTCCATGCTTTGTTGTTTAATGAATTTTTCAGTAATGTTACAAAATATAAATTATCGCGGCATATGACATCACACAGATTATGATCCATACTTGTATTCCCATTTATTACTGCAAGCCTCTAAATAAAATAGTATTTTAAAATTTAAATAAGTTATAAATGAAATCAAAATGTTAAACTAAGGAAACTGAGCACTTTATCAATATATCTTTTACTGTAAGAAATATTTCAACTCAGAAACTAAGTAGATAAAAGCCGATATTAAGTTTACGCCGTGGAAAGCACACAATTCCGGTTGTTCCACCGGAAACTATCAGTTCCGGCTGTTCTTTGTAGACGGAACACTGAAAATGGTATTTATTTTAATTCTTAAGTAAGAGTAATTCCGTTGCACTTAAATGCGTGTATTTAACAGACTTGGATCTTTCTTTTTGTTTTCAATTCGCGACAAATATATCTACAAAGCAAATCCTACAATAAAATTAGTAACAATCTGAAAAGTATTCAAAGTATTAACATTAGATAGATAGATATTTATTTTCAACCAAACAATGTAAATATGTAAATAACAAAAGCCAAAGTTCATTGGATAACTTTTGGCATGAAGGCTAATAAAAAAGCGAAAAGACGTTATCAAGTTAGCGACCTAACATGTTAGCTTTAATGTTAACAACATTACTTAATATTTTGAAATTTGCTGAAACCAAATGACGAGTAAATACTGAACACTTAATAAAGTGCTCTAACAGAATTTAAAAACTTAATTGAAAACTATTGCTCACAAAATTGTACAAAATTATTAAAAATTTCCTTGTCGCCTAACTCTAGCAATGACTTACCCCAGCGTAATTTCATTAATTAAGCTCATTAAAATACAGCTAAACTAAATAAATTGAAAACCAAATTATTATAAGGTGTCTTTATCAATGTAATGATAAACCTTGGTGGATTTAGCGTCGCTTGTCAAGTTATGCGCTTTGCGACTAGTTTTAGTTATTAGAATAAAAAAAATTAGAGCGTCTTTAAAAGATGTTATTGCAAGTCCAGTCTTCCCTCAGGCGTTACGTGTTTTGAATTGACATGAATCAACTAAGCAGCGGTGTAGCGAGGTCTTTTATCTAACAAGTCCCGCCCTAACACAAGCTGAATTTCTTTAATTTATCACGTCTGGTTAAAATTTAATTTATATCACTAGATCTGGACCCCTACAAAAGACCACGAATACATTAACCGAACAAATGGTCCTCGTCAATTCATTCAGTAACCATAACTCAAACCAAGCCTAAATTTAACATGAAATATAATCCAAAGCTTTAATCATAAAGCTAAGCTTTACCCTAACTCTAACCCAAGCCATTAGAACCAACAGTCAGGGTTAATTTCTGCAGGGCGAAATTTGACGGATCACGCATTATATCAAAACTTCATTAATTATAACACTAATTATAACGTTTTAATATCTAATTCCAATACTGGACTCTGGGCTCAATGGGCGGGGCTTGGTTTTAAACAAAGCCTCGCTATAAGAGTTTTTTCAAATGACAAGATGTTAATGAAGAAATTGAAGAGAAATTTGATAGATTGTATTAATAATCGCAGGATTTCTCTTTTTCATTTTTAAATTAATATTGGTCAATATTTTACTTCGCTTGCAGCCTTAGTCATAGTTTTACTGTATGGTTTCCGTTTGTTGCGTAACGTCACATCAGCACGAATTGCTACTTATTAAATTATGCTTCAGTTGCGTCTTTCTTAATGCGTTTTTTTCATAGTTAGTACTTGATTTTTTTTATAGGTGTGATTTACAACAATTAAGTAAATTAATAAATGGATAAGTTCTGAACAATTAATAAAGATAATCGAAAATAAATTAACTTCTAAAGTTAAGTAAATTAAAATTATTGAAAATTACTAAAGCATGTTTTAAAAACTAAAGTAAATATACTACATGAAAAACAATGATAATATGAAATAAAATATTCTTTAACTTTATAATAATTTACTGAACGCTGTTGATGTACTTACAGTGCACTAAAGATTTTAATATTGTAGGATAATGACATTGCGCTAAGTTAAACGTTAAAAACTCTGAGCTGCAAGATGCATTGTAATTGGTTTAATGTCAAAAAATACAGAAATTTTGATATTTGTGTGATATTTGTGTGATATTTACTTTTATGAGACATAGCCATTAGAAATTAACACCATTAACAGCCGCTTAGAAAGCGCAGACTTTATGTAACATTTCATCGTATCATTTAGCATTGAAATAACTCTTGTGCATGCATAGTTTATTATAAATTTCAACAAATGAAATATTCAGTTTTGGTAAGCAGAAGAGTGTGCATCTTTTTTTGTCTTTCATATTTCTCTCGTTTTTTCTTCTCTCTTTTTCTCTCTATCACTCATTTTTTCTTTCTGTTTCTCTATCTCTCTCTCTCTCTCTCTCTCTCTCTTTCTCGCTCTCTTTATCTCTCTCTTTTCTTTCTCTCTGAATACTGTGAATCTTTCTTTTTTCTCGTTCTCTCTCCCTGCCTCCCTCTCTTTTCTTATCACTATCTCACTAATAATTTTCACGGCAGATGGCAGCACGACGGAATCTATCAAGTCGTACATAGTAAGTAAATTACAAAAGCTTCTGTAGCTAGGCCTCATTTTCTAACAAACCACGTCCATTAACCACGGCAGAGATCATTGTCATGTATGACAGTGCTACTCAGTGGTGGTCCGCGGACCGGTGCCGATCCGTGAGCCATCGTCCGCCGGTCCGCAGAAATAATCAAGAAAGTAAAGAAAAATCTAATTGTAATCCTACACTTGCTACCATTAATATTAACCATATCAAATATGTCAATTTTTCGGTAATAAGCACGTAATATGAATCAAATAAATAAAAATAAATCAGATTAATTTTAATCATTATTAATTAATATCTTTTTATTTCTTTTAAAATTGTTCGATAATATGTATCAGAAAAAAAGCCAAATTCATGCCAAATGTCATTTCATGTACCACGTCAGTTCAGAGAAAATATTTCACCGGTCAATATAAAAATTCGGTTCAATAGAAAAATTTCTGCCGATCCCCCACACTAGAAAGTTTGAGAAGCACTGATGTATGAGATGCTTAATTACATTATTAAATCGCTGTTTAACGAAATGCAATTAAGATTAGAAATTGAGTTAAAACTGTATCTATAATATAATGATGTAATTTATGAATGAAACAAATAATTTTGATGCCAGGGGCGGTGCAAGAGAAAAGTGTTGCCTCGATGCAGACTCTTGTAAGAATATAACTAGCGAAGGAACTCTTTCTCGTTCTTTCACCGGATATGATCAATAATCGATTAGACGAGAAGAAATCTAGAAAAGAAAAGATTTTAATCGAAACAAGAGAAAGCAAGAAAAAAATTACCCCAGCAACAAATCTGCATTAATCAACTAATCCCGTGTGATTTAATCACAAATAATACCTGCTATATTTATTGCATACTGATAGATGATAATAATTTGATTCAAAACATAGTCAAACGTTGAAAAAGTAATGAAACAAGGAAACATTTTATAAGTTTAATATAGAGTATTATTTATTAAATCATTTTTCTTATTGTATTTACATTTTATTTTGTATTTATATATGCTTGTATTTACTTTAACTAGATAATCCTGTGAATCTTTATCTATTTAGAGATTCTTAGACATTTGTGCTTATATAAAATCTATCTTCAAATTATTGTATCACGCGCGTAATAAATAACCAAATAAAGAAATGAATAAAACAATTCATAATTAAATATTCGATAATACTTTAAAAACAAAGTACAACTTACAATGTAAACATTTAATTCTACTATCGCATTGAGTCCTTGCAATCGATTCACATGTTTATATTAAGATTAGATGAATAGCGTTATGTTATTAAATTCATAGCCTTGTCACTTGTCATCCACTGCGCCTATGTGTTTATCATAGGCTGAGTTTTAAATAGTCAGTGTGTAAACATTATAAACAGTCGCGAAGGACCCATTCAATTGCCAGATTATTTCGTGCATTAAAAATCTTTTGTTTTCTAGTTTTAAACATATTATTATTATTCACAGAGTATTTTTGAAGTAGTTTATATCAAGGAACTAATATTGTCAAAATCTTTGATACAAGCCACTTTATCACGTATCAAGATGGTAAATGTCAACGTGATAAATTAGATTGTCAAATTAAATAATGAATGAGTAATAAATATATCTTTAAATTCAATTAATCAAAAAGATTAAATTCCCTTCTTTTACTGACTTAATTCTTATTCCGCTCACAGAATTTCCCCTCTTGCCTAACAAACAATGCATGATTGAAGAGAATCGGAAGTTGAGCTTTAAGGATGGATTGAAATATCGCTCACATTTCCTAAGTAACGCATTAAATGTAAACCTATCGTTTCCAATCACAAAAATGTGACGATAACGCAATGTCATATTATAACATTTTAACTCAATATTAACATTACTAATGACAATAATAATATTATTATCAATATTATCAATATTAACTCAGAGTTAACGATATTATATAGTGTTTAATTACACATATTTAAATTCTAATGGTTGACTTATGTTAGCAGAAATTTACACTATTGTATTAAATTGCAACAACAATTAAAACATTTAATTTCGTTAAATTATAAATAAAAGAATCGGTCATAGAGTAAATTTTTAATGAACAAAATAGCTTAATTGACAGATGTTCACTGCTTAAATTAGCAACTAAGTTCTTGTTAATGGAATCTCAGAATTTGGTGTTGTTTTTATTTTGTATTATTAATTCTTTCTAAACTTTGTAAAAGTTGTATTTCTTACTACGACATTATATGTGTTTAAAATTCAACGTTAAGTTTTTGAACTATTTATATTTGTTTAATATTGAGGAAATTCTTGTTTCAACGTGTAGTTCTAATTATTTGTGGTTAAATGTATAGCACTCCCAATGTGGATGTATACTAATATCTACATGCTGCAACTAATGCTTATTTCACTTAAAGCCAAATCAGATTTTTATCCTACATATTTCTCTGCAGCGGGCATTCATGTGCTAATAAGCTTAGTTTGGGCTCTTTATTTCTTTGCGAACATGAAGAGTGCATTTGTTGCTAGGGTAGCGAGTATTAAGTAAGACTAAAATGGGTTTACTTTTATCACTAAATGAAAGTAAAGGATTTAAATTTGTTTCTAGGATTGTGAGTAGTTTCTAGCACATAGTTGGCCTAGATTTAGCGTGCAGCAACAATTGCAACACATAATATGGCTAGGAATTGCTAAAGCACGAATTAAATTTTGTTGGAAGCGAAAATGTATTATGAAATCGTAAATATTTGTACTTACTAAAAGTTATTTTTTACATTTTCTCTTGAAAAAGAGAGAATGCAAAATATTACATGGATTTGGAAACGAGTTACTATAGAAAATTCAATCGGTGCATTTAGCTAAAAACAGTTTCTGAAACTTTTTTATAATTTGCATACGTTAAATTTATTTACAGACTTATAAAGAAATGTTGCGTAACTTGCGTAGTAGTTACAGAAAGTAACGAACAAATAGACAGTAAGGCGTATAACAAATAGCATAATGCTAACTAGTAAGAATGCAAGATAACAGACAATATGTTTTTTGTATTTTTGATTCTAGATGATTAAATCCCGTATAAATATAATCTCATCTTATCTTATTTAACAATCCATAAATGATATATTTTGAACTAGCATTTTACGTATTTAACACATAGAGTTTCAAGTTATTACGATCATTTCATTCATAAATGCTTTCACTGACTTCATGTTGAAAGAACACTGTGTAATTTATTCATAGCAGAATATGTATAAATATTTCATGAGTAAACTTCATAGAATTTTATTATACGAATAATTACATTCTAATTACTTATTCATAGCATGTTTTATACTTTCACATTTAAAATTCATTTTTAGTATAAATAATTTATATTTATAATATTAATAAGGAATCTATTTATTGGAGTCTACATTAATGGACTTCTTAACTCTACTATTACAGCTAGTATGTTAATAAAACACACTAGCCCCTTGGTGTCCGCAATTATTTTTTCAGTGAAAAATAAATAAAACACGCATTTAACGATAAGCTATCGCAGTTAAATTTATTTTGTTAAAATAACATTTTCAGTTCAGTAGTTAATATTTTCAAGAACATCATATCATTGAATGCACGGAACACTTTATCAAAAGGTTAGTAATCGCTAAATTATTTGTTTAATTTATTTACACACTTGATATATTTAGTCATCGACGACAAAATGCGCGAAGACAAAATTATATTTATTATATCTTTTTTTTCTATTTTAACGCTAATTTCGATGAATAAAATGTTATAGCCCCAAATAAAACGATATTATATAGTTTTTCTGACATTCTGATATTTGAACGTAGGTTTTAATATGAACGTAGGTTTATTATGACGTAGGTTTTATTGTGAGTTTTAAATTGTGCATTTTAGGTACTTGGCGTGTGTATCTCAAGTATTAAGTATGCATACTTAGTGTTTATACGCCGTATAGCTCACATCATACAATTTACTCTATAATCGACACTCGCACGCACTGCTTATAAATTGTTTTTTTTTCTAAACCTCCTCATTACCAAAGATAAAAAAAACAAGATCGATCACACAAATACACACGCTGGCGAAACTTGCTGATTGATAATCGAACTTCATTGCAGACGTGCGATTTGTATCGCCTCTGGGAATTAATCGGCAAATCGAATATTTTCAAATCAACTTTTACTGCGACAATAATGGCCAATCCGATGTTTAACTTTCACAATACTAATGGTCAATTTTGAAATCGAAAAAAAGCAGAAATTCAACGAGATTTAGTAGCAATAAAGTATCTTAATTTCTTGACATAAAACTAATCATAGCAATACAAAACTGTGAACAGTAAAATCGGCCCCGACAAATTAGCCCCGACCATTAATTTTTAATGTTTTTTTGGAAATGAGACTATTAATTCGCGTTAAGGTTAGAACTGAAGTTAGGTTCAGCGTTTATTTGGTTAGTTATGGTTAGAGTTACAGTTTATATATCTGAAAGAAATGTCTTTTTATCGCATTAATATATTCCGTTCGTTTTGTCGGGGTATGCTACCATATAGAACTGTCTCAAAATGCCACATTTTATTGGTAAATGTTCGAATAAACTTATGCATATACAGCTTTTAGGTATTTGAAAAAGAAATCCCAGAACCCCGATTGCAATTCCAATATCATATGAAATGAATAAGAATAGGAGCCGATTTTTCGCATTCGCTTGATCTATGACAATAATATATTCAGTATAGAAATCAGTCGAAAACATTGTAATTAAAAATATCTGTTATTGTAGTATAGCGAATAATGATAATAAAATCACTCAAGGATCTCGCAGTGTATGTTTTAGAGGATCTTTTAATCCCGAGTGATCCTAAAGGCTAGCTGCTGCTGTTTCAGAATATTTTTGAATCATCTCATTTATCTGTTACTCGGCAATGAAGTAAGGACATATAAAAAAGAAATTAAAATGTAAATAATACTTATTAATAACATTCGACAATTAATGAAACTCTGAGAGTTTATCCAGACAGAATTATTATCCTAATTAAAATAAGTGTTATAATACGGAGACTGACACATACATTCCTAATTAGGTATACATTTGGTTGCATTGGTATAGTCACGAAGAGAAAAAATATATTAAGAAATGCAAAGAAATTGTTGAAATATTGTACATAGTCACGTAAATAAGAAATATACACTTACACACGCGATGACAAGAAAATTAATTGGTAGAAAGTCAATTTGTCGTCAGAGGTTCAATGCTTCTCTAATTTGAGATTATAAGTAGTGGTTGAAATAAAATTTATATAAATGGGAAATAAATTCAGGGAAATAGTAAAGGTTGGGGGAGGGGTAGATAAAGAATTGTTGCATCTCGCGATCTTTTATAATATAACAGATTATTTGTATAACATTTAGAGTAAAGTAAGCATTTATGATTATAATTGATGCGCTCTTTTTAATGTTGTTACACTTAAATTAATTGTTCTATATAATAACAATATTACTGTTATCAAATTAAAGAATTCATTAATTTAAGCACCGTTTACATAAAGTTTAATGACAATACTTCACAGGCGTTCAAAAACGATTCAAATGCTTTTAGTCACTTTGTATAGTTTTATTTCGAAGAATTTTCCATAAATGACGTGTCGTGTTTAAATATTGACTATGCTCCTATTCAACAATATAATTCAAATTCATAATAAGATTGAAGAGAGCTGAATTCTGTTAGTTCACGAACTAACGTCGTAATACGTTCCACAACAGTCGCCAGTTTGTTTACAAAGAACTGTAAAACAGTCCTTCGAAAACTTCTTATCAAACTCGAAGACACTTCTAAATACAGACAAGGCATTGTTTTTATCTTGCCACGCCTCTCTAGCCACAGTCAATCTAGCTCCTTTTTATAGTGGTTAGAGCACTGGACTAAGACTCAAAAGGTTCAGGCTCGATTTCTGTGAATGTTTCCGTGAAAGATTTACGCAGATTTGATTTTCTACGTCTTTTAGTAATGTGCATAAACTAACAGTTATATTCTAACTATAAACTCATTTACTGTGAGTTTACAGTTAGAATTCGGTTTAGGATTAAGATATAGCTAAGGTTAGCTAATAAGATGTCATTAACTAATTGAACATAATAATATTATTCAGGGGCGGATCTGGTTAACAACGATACCTCGCGTAAGTCCCTTGTCGTAACCTGATCAGCCTCGGAGTAAAATCAGTTGAAGATTTTATTGAATTCACAAAACATCCGTTTTGTTCGAGAACAAAAATTTCGACAAGATGCTCGCAGCTTTATTGTATGTCTCTCTATGTGTATCTTTGTATGTGTGTCCGTATGTGTCTGTAAGTGTTTCATCCTATATGAGTGCATTGGAGTATTGCCTATTAGTATCTTGATAAATTTTCTATCAAGTAGTTTTATTATAGTATATACCATTGTGTTCGAATTACTGTAATTAAATTAATAATTTTATTTGAATTTTACATGAAACTGTTACTATTATTGTTGACTTTACTACAACAAAATCTATTAATTACAATGGTAATAAATAAATAAATCATCTAATTTACTTTACTTAATTAGATACTTACTGTCTTTTATATGTAGCTTGCAAATCTGGTTGAGCAATAAACTACAATGAGAAATTTCATTCGCAGATCTTCGAGATATTACACTGACTCAAACGCAATGCTCACTCCGCCGATTTTCTTTTTGAAACAAAAGTTAAAATCATGTATTTCAATACTATTTTCTCATATCACAATTTAAGTTTTTACTAGCATTACACAGGAAGTATGAGAGAAAATTTATGTTGAAATTGAATGGTATTTTAAAATTATACTTTAAGAGCGTACAAATGTGCTGTCATGATAAGCGAATAGGATACTTCGTTAAATCTTGAATTTTATAAGTTTACCGGCGTGCTATCAATACTGGCTACAGAAAACCGTTTTCTATTGATGCAACGAAATCTTACTCCACCTAGAGCTTAAAATCTTATGTAATTTTGACTGTATATGTTCCTGATTCTGCATTAATATTTATTTGTTTGCTTACTTGAAATGACTTTTTTTGATGACATTCTTTTCAAACACTGGCGTATTGAGGGTGGGGGTAGAGAGTTTCGCCTCAGGCTTAGTTATGCCTCTCGGGAGGCATTTTATTAAAGGTTAAATAAATGAGATAGTTATGCCATGGTGTTATGTGGAGACTTACATTTGTGTGATAACATAAAAAGAATAATACAGCTCATATACAATAAAATTCATAATTACAAATTAAAAAACGTGAAAAGCTTAAAATAGTCAGCACATATTTTTATTGTAAACCTTTTGTCATCTAAAAAAAGTTACGTCACGTCCCTGAGAAAACAATAAAAATAATTCAATTTTGATATATCTAGCTTCGGGTGTCATATACTCTCGATGCTGTTTTCCATCATAACTTTTATAGTATTTGTCTTTTCAAAATGGAAAATAGTTCATGGTCATTTTTTGTTATCTCAAACATTTTATACATTTCATTGATAGAGGCAATAAGGTAAAAAACCTTAGTCAATTTTAATATTTAATATTAAGTCAATTTCAATATAAATTATTAAATAAATAAATAACTTGCAATTCCAAGTTAAAATAGCAGCCATCTACTAGAAAAGCAATTCTATTAGGCTAATTGTAATTAGAATTACAATTGCAGTGCAATTTCCAATGTTTGGCTCAATGAAAGTTTAATATACTTTGACAAATGTTGCAACATAGATAATCCTGTAAATTTCTTACAAATTAATATTGTTTTAGTCTTTATATTTATTACTTATAATATGTTTTAGGTTAGCAAATAAAGAACAAAGAAGCAGAGCTATTTAGTATCTGCATCAAGATATGACAAGATCAACTCTTAACTGCTTCACCAACATCACGCCGAATGAATCTGACTCTTTCAATCCACAGTTCGCCATTCAGAACATCAGTGCATCATGCGCAAGGTTTGACTTCTACACTTACACAATTTTCACGGGCACCACTTGTTTCCTGGGTGTTATAGGTAATGCTCTCTCATTCGCAGTTCTCTTACGAAGCACCCAAGGAGGCGATCAATCGGCCACATCCTTTTTACTCAGAGCCCTCGCAGTAGCCGACTCCCTGGTCCTCTACGCGGCCCTACCTCTCTACGTTTTTCCCTTTGTGTATCCATACACCGGTCAGTTATGGGACTATTACGAAATATATTCTCGCTTAATGCCCTACCTTTGGCCACTGTATTTGATTCCATACACTGCATCGATAATGCTAACTGTGCTAGTATCCCTCGATAGATATGTTGCAGTTTGTCGACCATTCAGTTCACCTACTCTCTTCTCAACACAAAAGATTCGACTCTACGTGATACTTATAATTATAATTTCTATTTCATATAACATCCCTCGATTCTTTGAGTACGAGGAAGTAACACAATGTACGAACGAAGGTGAAACGAGTTCAACTTTCAAAATAACATCTCTAGGAAATGATCGCTTATATAGGATTCTATACGGAAATGCTCTTTATTTTATCGTAATGCATGGAGGTCCTTTGATTTCTCTCACATTCCTTAACTTCAAATTAGTTCAATCATTAAGACTTCGTCAAAAACGGCGAATTAAGATGAAAACCCGTGGCGCAAATGATCGCGATATTACTCTAGTTCTAATTATCGTGGTTTTCGTCTTTATTTTCTGTCAGACACCGACACTTCTGGACCATGTAATGTGGACTTTTGTTGAGGAAGAAGAACGCAGTTGTGGCCGCTGGCATTACTACTACACAGCGGTTGCTGACACATTGGCTATCATTAACTCCGCTGTTAATTTCATCATCTACGTCTTAACCAGTCGAAAGTTTAGGCAGGGTCTGGTTTTATGCGAAACTGTGAATGAACCAGATCTAGAAACAACTCGAGTATTTACTAAGACTTTAAGAGCAGGTTTAAATAGAGGTGCTAAAACTTTCATGGCTAATGGGGTTGCTGATTTTGCAGTTTCACGAATTGATATTGAAAGAAATGAAGAGTGTAATATGAACGAAGGGATTCCTGCTGACGATTCAATGCAATATCTTACCATAGTCATATAAAGCAATCCAATTTTAATTGAGATTGAATGTTTATACATTGAATTACATTTTTCGAATTTATTTAAAATGAGAGCAAGTGGGTAAAGCTTCATATAAAATGTGCACAAACAAATCAAGTTTTTTCTAGAATTTATTATTCTAATCTATGTAATTAATTAGCAGCTACATCAGTAGAAATACTAAATAACCATACTGTAATGACTTCATTTTTCATGCCTCGCAAATTCTTGTCCATATATCTTTATTTTGCTACTTTGAAAATTTGACGCACAGAAATAACAACAGTAGATAACAGTAAAATTATAATTGACAATATAATATTATAATACTTATTTAAATAAGCAAAAAGGCAAGAGTATCCGTTATTTCTTAAAATAATTGTAAACAAAGCACAGTACAAAAATTTTAAATTGATAGCAATACAGTCAATTTATTGCTACAGATAATTATATTTTTTCAAAGAAAAACAGACAGAAAATATTTTTTCAGGTTGAAGGAGAATCAACTCCCAATGCAGGAAATAGATTTATTTGATTCATAAATTAACCAGACAACTCGCAAATTGAAACAAGATTTTGATTACAACCAAAATCGTTCCAAAGCCAATTGTAGGCAGTGCTGCCGCTTATGGAACACTTCCAGTAAGCAAGACAGTTCTCAAATGATGATCCAGAGGAGTCATAACACGTTGGTTCACCAGATGACCAACTAGTATAGGTAACACTAGTGTAGGAGTCAGTCTGGTCCTCCCATACAAAGTTGCTAGCACAGTCATTAATTACCATTCTCTGGCCGCTTGTAAAATAACCGAAAGCATTCATTGTTGGTTCTGAAATGATATTGTTTCTATTTGAATTTAACAGGAAGCTTAACATAATTAGGCTTAATCGAGCTTAAGTTTAACATAATAAATATAATTTCGGGTTAGAAATTTGTTGCCTTGTAATTCGTTTATTAAACAGTCAGATTTCAGGAAGAATGATTATCAAAATTAGTCAATATTTAATATAAGTACTAGCGTCATACATGTTACGGTAGATGTATATGAGTACACATCAGAAGTGTCTATGACATAAATTTAATTTAGTAAATAATGAAATAATAATAAACCCATGGCTATGAGATAAAGTACAATCCCATCGTCTTCTTCTTTATCATTGATACTAACTAAACGCGACTTGGCGTCCAGTTGATAACAAGTATCATTGGCTACAGCCCAAGTAACGGAATTCGTACTAATTTGATAGCAACCACAGATCTCTGATAAGAATACAAATCCCGCCACTCTGCATTGCGCTGAAATCACAAACAATCGTTAATGACGTTATTCTACTGGATTATATCTTATTCTAGCTGTTTTCACCCGTTAAAACAGGACTTATGAATCGATTATAAATTTTATTGGCTATAATTGGGATCATGATTGAAGATACGCTCAGTGTTATTATTATGGTTAAGTTTATGATTAGGGTTATTAAATAAATGCTGTACACTGTTTATTCTGTTTAGGTCATCGGAGATTATTTGTCAATGAACCATATGTCAAACAGATAGACATGAAATCTCTTTACCCGATGAGAATTAATTATTAATTCTAATTTCTGATAAAATATTCTGGGTAGTTAGATAAATAAGTTTTTAAATAACATAAAAAGTAGGAATTAAAAATGAAATAAATGCATATATAATAAAAAATGTGGCATCACTCAAGCAACTTTAGAGTCACCATTTAACGACTGCGAAACAATAATTCCACACTGTTTATATTTATAATAGACCAACTATAATCTGCAACTATAACTTAGTCATATAAAATATATCGTTATTATGAATGAAAAATGTTAAAACTAACTTTAAATAGTAATTATATTATTAATTGTTACATGTACTAGATATCTTTTATTATTATTTTTAAACAATATTTCAAAAAATTCCTATATTCTTCTAGAGTTAATACGATGATGATAATTAATCAAAATAGATTACTCTATCAAAATGACATTATGTAATAACGACAATGATGCAATATGTTCAATCTGTTCATTTTGGCAAATCACTCTTTGCTTCAGGTATACTTCAAATGAACATAATTAATGCATCTTAATTCTAAAATAAACTAAATGAAAGTATTTATTTATTAAGCTGTAAATAAAATACCTGAATTAGCAGTGACTGGTAGCATATACTTACACGACACTCGATTAGGATTTCCTATGACATTTCCTATGCAAATGTTCTATTCAGTTCATATACAAAATGTAGTAAATGATTATATTGTATTTTTGTTAACAGTCAAATCATCATAAAAATACTAGTGAACCGTGTGTGTAGAAATTAAGTTATCAGTAGGCCCTAAACACTTAAAAGAGTTCAATATATAAATTATTTAATTCACCAAACAAATGGCAGTTATAAATAAAAATAACGTTAAACTAAATATAATTAGTGATAATGTACTCTTTTATAAATGACCCGCAAGACTAACAGATAATCTTGAAAAGCATGTGGCAATGGGTTTGAGCAACAGAATTGCTAGTCAATATTGTAGCGCAAAGAACATTTAAAGAAAAAGTTTAATATAAATGTAAGATGCATAAAAGAATAAAAAGGAAAAAACAATTTTGTATAAAACATTTCTTATTTCAAAGAAAGTCTGACAAACAAACTGACAAAGAAACAGACCGAAAGATATAACCAGAATATTGAATACTTTAAGTACTGAAACCTAAAGCCATCATGTATTATGAAGTTTATGAATTCATTAAATAAAATTTTATATAATAAAAAACAGAAAACTAAATAGGTTTAATTGCATACCTGGCGAAGTAACTTTCCTCTGAAATAAACATAATAAAAAATAATTAAACAACTTAGCAAATAAATCATACAAATTTTTGGTATTAGAATTATTTGATAGTTGATTAATGTTGTATCAGCACATAAAGGCTATTGAGAAACGCTTCATGAATTGTGCGTATAGAAACAAAATGATGATATATTAACACAAAATTTCTATAAACTCATTTAAACTTGAAAGCGTTTTATAAATTCAATATTACGACGCTGACAAGTGCATTCAGAATATATAAATTCTTGCGCTGTTTATGTTTCTTATATTACATTATAAGAAACATCGTTTAGTTTATTCTGTTACAATCAAATTTATTCTCATAATAAAACTTTACGAAACAATCAATAAATCACCAAATACCTCGTAAAGTTCACAGTCATTCCCTAGAGTGCACATACAAGGAACAGCATTGAATAACTGACATGTTCTGCTAGTGGGTAAGAAAGAGAAATTAGTACAGTTTGGTTCTGCAGTGCAACTTCTGGCGCAGAGTACACTTGGAGGAAAGCAGTGATCCATGTTTTCATCTACAGAGCTGATAATGCTCTGTTTCCAAGGTAGGTCCAGTGTACAAAGTTGTTGCCCAGTTGATGTGGTCATCCTTTTAAATAAGCTCATGCTTGAAGTAATACCAACGATGAAGGCTAATCCAATAATTGATCTCCAGGAAAACATTTTATCAAATTGTCGATAGTGTGCTTGTAATGATTTTTTTAATTCTCTTTTTTTTAAATCACATAATTAAAAACTTGGCTATAACTCTTAATAATGTTATAATATATCTTTTAATAATATATCTAAATATTACTTAGCGCACGTTATGATCATGATGTACTCAGAATGCATGAGGTACTCGATAACAGTTCTATATTGTTAATATGGTCCTGTAAATTATTTTAATTATTGTTAATATATTTTATGCTGAGATTTTAAACGAAGTTTTATATTTGTCAGTTATGATATGTTGTCTATTATATTTTTGGAGAAAACGAATGTATTAATACAATTAAACTAAATTGTAAATTGTTTTTTTGTATATTTATTTTATTAGAAATTGTCTTATGAAATAATTTATACTGTAAATTCTATATTTATTTTGTAATGTCAATTTGAATTGCTATATTTTGTTAATAAACTCATCTTTTGTTTTTAATTAAACTAAATTATTATACTATTTTATTTGAAAATTGTATAAATTGCGTTTAAATACGATCTTGTTTCTAACTACTCTTCAGAACTTAAGCTTTTTAACGATAAATGTAGATATTGCTACGAAAACATCGTTCACGGACTTGTACAGCAAACGTTCGAGGACGTTTCAAAATTTAATTAACTATGCTATAACGCAAATAATAGATTCGAATTTTGTTATAAATACAGAAATTATTCTGATGCTAAATTTGTATAATACACTAAATGAGGTGGCTATAATTAGAGACCCATTAATTTTAAATGATACAAAATATTAGATGTAAATCTATAAAAGAGATATTTTTAAATATATTTCTCTTCTTTTATTGCAATATAATAACGTTTAGCATAGTGTTTAACTGTATTATGTAAAACCAAATTTATTTGAATAGCTTATTACAAAAAGTGTTTTAATAGCATTTCTGTCTATTATACATTTTATTATTAAAACATTATATTTATTTAAACGTAGCTTTTATGCTAAGGTTTAAGTTTATGATCAAAAATTTGCTTTATATAATATCTACATTTATTTGCTCTATAATATTTCATATTAGCATTTAGTGTTTTAGTCGACGAACTGAATTGACTTGTATGCATTTTCATTGACTTTACATTATGTATATTTTGTATAGGCTATAGACATTTAGTATTGACCTTTCTTATAGAATGTGCTTTCGATGTTTTTTAGATATTGATATGGTATTACAAATGTATAATGAATGCAACTTTTTTTCGATATTGCATGTTATATGTATGTTATTGTTTTAAGTAAAAAAATATTGTTTTAATTAAAAAAAACATTTGTT
Organism: Oconnorella tubifera; assembly: GCA_034700105.1. Lineage (NCBI taxonomy): Eukaryota > Metazoa > Annelida > Clitellata > Enchytraeida > Enchytraeidae > Oconnorella > Oconnorella tubifera. Next base: position 34,342 of record JAQIXG010000304.1, read on the forward strand.
TGCCCAATAGTAAAAAATGTATTACAATCTTTCACGAAAATAATCCTGTGGTATACTCTGATAATTTGTTCATATATTTTTCTCTGCAGAAAATAAAACGTACTTGATACTTAATTCAAAAACGTAAATTAGACATTTTCCTATTTCACTTATCAAGTAGAATTATTTTTTTCGCCTTTAAGACACATAGAACACATAGTGATTCCAGACACAATTGAACAGATATTTTATTTGTAATCCTAGACTGCATCGGGTCACTTAAGAGCTGCCGGTGCTCTTTCCTTAATTATTACGAAACAAAGAATCCCATTACCTCATTGAAACCTGAATTGTTAATTAGAAGAATGATTAGATCCAACAAAAGCTAAATCAATAGAAGTCGTCATCAAACACAATATTTATTTAGAAAATTATTATTTATTTATGTGTTGATTCAAAACAACAGTATTCTTCTCACTTTGTATAAAATAAATCAATGTATTAAATAATTTTAATTAATTAATGACTTGAACATGAAATACAATACTTTGAACAAATAGAACATTGTGAACTACAAATAAATAGAATCAGTTAAGAGAACATTTTAATACGTCTCTTATTTAAGTCGAAATAAGAGACGTATTATAATAAATGAATAATAATATATGAATACTTCATTCATATATTATTATTCATTTATTTAAGAAACCTTAAATTTATATTTAAACGCCCCATAGGCCTACGTTGTCAGATCGCTGACAATTCCGAGGTGCGGACAATCACTTTAGTCACGTGATGATGCTACATTAAATGTGTAGGCTACTTTCTTTTCAGCAATTGAAGTGAGCTTATATACTTTCAATATTCTCTGTTCTAGTATATTCTAGGTTATTGTCTTAATTGTTTTTGTTCATATATATTAGCAAAATTTTGGCATATATGTTTCAGCCATATATGCCAAATATAATTGGGATGTTAAGAAAGTACAAGAATTTAACATAATTCTAATTTTGTTAAATATTGAGTAATATTTGAAATCTATGCATGAAAATTGTAACAATTTTAATCGTAGGACCTATCGAAAATACAATGGATGCTCAAACAGATGTTTTTGAATGCAAACCTTTTTTAAAAAACACGATACTTAAGGATTGTACAGAAAACTGTCTACCCAGCAGTGATGTAGTGGGGCGGGAACGCGGGGGAACGCCGTTCTCCTACTTTTTTTCAGAGAGGGAACGCGTTCCCCCACTATTTTGCTCAAATCCATGTAAAAATCGGATCAGCCCGTTGACACTTCACAGTGTCACAGTTGTGGTCGCCAACGATCAGTGCAGTGATCGTTGACGTCTGTGAATGCAGCGTGTTGACCATACTATAGAGCATACATGCAATTCATGTGTGCCTGTAAACCTGCCATCTCGATTAGAGTCGTCTTTCAGACGAAATTGCGATCGACGAATTACTCAAATAGAGAGCGAATTATTTATTTTGCAGCGAGATTCAATTCTGTCTGACCTAGAAACGAATTGAATATTGTTATCGAGTTTAGAGCAAGCGAGTGTAACTGTTTCTGGGTCACCTATTTTATTTTATTCAACTCTACAACAACAGTACTATTATAGGTGTACAATATACAGAGATAATAATTCAGGAAGCTGGTAGTCTACTTTTAGTTATGCGTAGAAATTGGTGGATAAATTCTCGTAGATAACTTTCTTGCTAAGTACATCAAAGGCTAAATACTAAATTTACAGCTTTTCATCTACATAATTACAAGTTATGTTACAAAGTCAGTATTTTGGGGTGGTTGCGCCTTAATCAGATTTTCGGGGTGGTTGCGCCTCTATTTTTATAATATTGATGCTATATTTTTGTTCTAATCTTCATTCAATAATCTTAATATT
>JAQIXG010000305.1:0-36218 GCA_034700105.1 Oconnorella tubifera
AGTGACAAAAAAGTATATTATTAGTGACCTAATGTTTTGATATACGCGCTAAGTTAGATATCGTTAAAAGTCGACGTTAAAAGTCGATGTTAATTTCGTTAATATCGTTAATGTGAAGAAATCGATAGGAAGGAGATCTTCACAAGGCAAGGGACTTCCATAACAAAAACTGAATAGAAGAAGAAGAATAAATTAATTTTATGTTTTGATGTGTTACTTCAATTATCGCTTATTAAATATTGCGGTAATGAGCGATATTTAAAAAATAAAAGTTATGGTCAGTTAAAATTATCTGAAAATAACTGTAAACTTCAACTGATACGCCTCAGTAACTCTAATCATGGCTGTATTTATAATCTGAATTCAAATTCTAACCCTAAACCATCTCCAATCCTAACTCGATGCAATGCGAAACCGTGGGGGAGCCAGCTTTAATTAGGTTTCACATTGAGTTAAGGTTTGAGATGGTTTAGGGTTATGGTTTCTCTCTAGGATATAACTAGAGTCATGGCTATGGTTATTGAGACGGATCTGATACAGTTGCAGTTATGGTCAAAGCATTTTTATCTCATTTTAAATATTGCTCATTACTACTGTTTTTAATGAGCTATAATTGCAGATCAAAACATACAATTGATTTATCCAAAAGTGCTTAATGTAGTTTGAATATTGCCTTGAGACTTGATTTATTAAATTCCTCATCCTTTCCTATATATATGATGTTATTTTTATTCCTAAAACTACATACAGGTGTGTAACCAATGACATCCCGCAGTTTTTGATTGAGTGTGATGATTCTGATAGTCTTGATACTTGATTATCTTACTATAGTGGAGTAGATAAGTTAAGTACTGAGAGTTATCAAACGTCCAATTCAGAAGCTTTTATTATTGACAATATTTTCATTTTTGCTGTCAGAAGTTTATTTCATATGTTTGAACTGGTAAAATGTCGCTTTTCTAATTTGCTGATTGAGATGGGTTAAGTGCTGATTGAAAATGTTTATTTGTTGTTATGTTAGTTACTTCTATGCTGATTTAGAAAATAATAAAATTCTATCTTCTTTCATAATTATATTTGTAAAAAATTGACTGAAAATTTAATACCCGTTTACAGTTTACAGCTTCTTTTTATGGCATTTTATCATCTTATAACAGGTTGAAAAATCTGCCAGGGTGTGTGTTTGCGTGTGTTTGTGTGTTGTGTGTGCGTGTTTTTGCAGAACATTTATGTTAATTGTGCTATAATGTGGGGGGGGGGGGGGGGGGGGAGGAGAACCATTTGTAATTGTAAATCAAGAGATAGATTTAGAGCAAATATGATCTCAGTGTTTATACTGTCAGGGACTGTTTCATTTTCATGCACAAAAAAATTTCTTTTTCATATATTACAAAATTGCAATACCACTGGTAAACTGTTTCAGTATGCAGAATTAATACTGGTGCAGTGGGTATAGGTCTTCTTATATACACCTATGCCACTCTGACTTTCTTTGGTCAAATTAACTTTGTTCACTACACATTTATGCACTTACAGATATTTAGCATTAAAAATGTGTAAGTGCGGACAGAGTATGAAATGTTTTGCATTAAAATTGAAATTTTTTGATTGCGTTTAGTTTTTCTGTAGAAATTTTGAATTACAATAAAATAACAATACAAATAATTTGTATATTTTTTATAGATCAGATTTTTTTATAAAATTATTTTAAATAGCTGATGCTGGCATAGAATTAGTTTATGGTTATCTGGTGGGTAAGCTGCAGTGTTGTTAATTATAACGTAATCTCAGCCCTATCTAACCCTAAGTGTAACTCTAATATGTTTGATTGCAATTTGAAAAATCAGAATCCATGTTTTTAATTGTGTACGTAGGAAAAATGTCATTATATATAGTGTAACTGGATGTCATAGTAGTTAGTGAAATTTGTACATAATTGACAGGTCTATTTATATTCTACTAGACTTATGATATGATCATATTGATGAATACATTTGCATTAAGTAATTTTTCATATTATGAGTTTATTACAAAAAAGTTTGTAAGTCTGTTTGATTAAACAGACTTACAAATGCATCGAATACAGGATAGGTTGTTTCATTGCCAGGGATTTTTTTATATTGGATGACTTCACACAATTCACTAATGATTAACCAGCACGATATCATTGCATACAGTTAACACCATGGCGCAATGAAGTGCCAGCAATAATACATTAACTCTTATATTTTAATCTCAATATGTGCTAAGACTACAGTACAAAACTAATTTTAATTAAATAGATTCCTGGTATTAGCATAATTGTAATGCTAGAGAATTTTATGTAATATTATTTTATTTTTTTATTCACAGCTTGAATGATGGCCAGACGAAATGGGCCAAAAGTTGTTTGCAATGCTGATACATTACATTTAGCATGTCTTCGGGCCATCCTGTGTATCTTATTACTACAAATAAACTGTTTACATGCAGATGAAGATGCAATACAGGAAATGTCTACCACTCAGTATTTACTAATGGATGATAACAGCACTTTCAATGAAACGTGGGTAATTGGTTATTTGTGGTCTATTTGTTTACAATTTATTTATTTGTTTTTAATGATAGAGTTTAACTTACTTGTTTTTGAGTTAAGAAGAATTTAAGAAGAAAAAATTAGAAAATAGAACATTTTTAAATTATTCAAATTATTGTTTACGCAAACATGCTGGGATTATTTTATAAGGATTACAAAAATTCTAAGATATGATTTATTATTGTAATGAATTGCAACCTTGTAATTACAACTTTGTTTAGAGCATTGTATTTATTCTATGTTCTGTATTTTTTCTTCAGTTCATATTTATGTATATAATAATTGTTATTTATTATTGAATGCAGATTATAAAGTATATAATTGCGTAATAAATTGTTTCGTGTCATCAAATTGTAATATTCACTTTTGGCTATAAGAGGTTCGAGTCTATTTTTAATAAATAGTTCAATTAGATAATTAGATTGAATTACTTTTAAAACCATGTCATTTGAAGCAGATTAAACTCTGAAATAATTGAATAAGATGACGATTGTAAAAAAATATGTTACAAATATTTCTCTTCTATTCAATTGAAAATGTTAAATTATAAAATATAATGACTTGAGATCTACATTTGTTCTAAACGACTGATTTAATTTTATATCAGTTGTAAGTAAGTTTAGCTAGCAGTGATCTAATTTAAATGAATTTGCATTGCAATCAGAGACTTCTTGACTTATAATTAGTTTTAGTGGCAGTATTTTAAAAATTATTATTCTAAGCAGTCTCAGGGTTAAATTATGCAGTTTATTTTTAGCGAAGTTTTTGTTGGGATGTTTGTATACAAGTATAGTACAAATTTAGCACATTATTTAGCATTTTATTTGATAACTTACTGTTACAATACTCATACTGTTGATTGCAATGTTGATTGCAATCAATTTGCAATAAGCGTATGTCTAATGCTAGAAAACTATAAGGTATAATTTATTTTGAATCTAGCAATAAAACTATAATATATACAATAAAAGTAAACTATAATAATAAACTGCTGCTAGATGAAATCATTGCTAGGGTACTTATCATTAATATAAAAAATAAGACAGCTATGGAAGATGATCATGCTAAATTACATTGAAATGTGTTTATTGTGTATAACTGAAATTATTGAAGAACTATATTAAGAAAAAGGTTTTATTGAGAATAATTATTTAATTAGGTTAGCCTGTAATCATATTGTGAACTTATAGAGTGATGCTGACAGTGAAATGGAGTCAATAAGATGTAATAAGGTTCTGTTTGAGATCAGTTCAGATTGATGCAGGCCACTCAAAACTATCTATTGAGTAGAATCCAATGCATTGTATAAACTGCTAAACACATTTTACTTTTACTAGTTTTCTTAAATTTGTGTATGACATTAAAATTTATAATAGTCACTAGTCAAATAAACTCTTTGATTGTATAAAATATTTACTGTCTAAACATTTAATCTATCTGCTCTGTTATACAAATACATGATGCTTTTTTATCATATGTGAAGTTGTACCATCATTTGCTGTTTGCAATATAAAATGTTAAGTATTTAATTTATTGCTAGATTTTGGAACATGACGTTTACAAGCGAGTTTACAACGAGAGAAATGACTGCTGTTGACAAGTCTCTTCCTAATGCACCTCTGCCTTCACCTGGCGAGTCAGCAAAAGAGAAAGCTTACAGTCTCACTATATTCTTCATTCTTCTTGTTGTTGGTTAGTTGATTAGCATTTTAGTTAAAACTCTGTAAAATGTTCTAGTGCCATCAAAGGATATGGTGTGCCAAGCGGAAAGGATTGGATAATTCCATGGTTATATTTGTATGTTTATATATTCAGTGTATTATTTATGATATGCAAACGGCTTTCAGTTGATGAAATCAGGAGACAATATAAAAAGTAAAAAGAATAATTTTGGTTTAGTAAGGAATAGATAGGTTTAATAGACGAAGAATGTAATAGAATGTTCAGAATGATTTAAGCCAGAATAAAAGTACTATTGGATCATAAGGAGTAAGAATGTTCTATCATAAAGGAGTTCATTATAAAATTCTCTATATATTTATTGTTTGCATAGATTCTATTTCACTGATTCATTTATACTGAATTAGTAATGTGTTGTTGTTATGATTAATTTCTAGCTGGTTGTATATTGGTTGTTCATCTTTTGCTTCAAACAAACTTTCATTATTTGCCAGAAAGTGTTGCTGTAGTCTTAATAGGTAGGAGATCTTCTAGATCTATTAATGCATCAACATCCATAAACAAGAGCATGCAGTGTACTGTGTTAAGAATCCTTTCTCTTTATTTAATTTTTACCACTAGTGCAAACTGTTAGTATTATCTTTCACTCTATCTTGTGATGATTAAATTTTAATATTTTATAGGATTATGCTTTCCTATTATTAAAATATTAATATTACTTAATGCGTTTTAACTCTAATGTTTTTTATCATTGATATGAAGTTATCTCTTTTTTTAAGTATTATTATATATCTGGATCCTTCATTTGGCATAATAATGTTTGTATATAGATCTATATATCATATTATAATTTTAAACTAAATTTTCCAAATTGAGTCTGTTGAATATTTGGTGAAACTGTAAACAGTAAACAAATTCTTTTAGTAAAAAAGTATACCTCTTTTGATACATTTCATACTCACTATGTACTTTTAAATAATGTATTATAACCCTTGTTGAATTGCTTTTTAACTAGTTATAAATAAAGTGTGTACAATTTATAATAAATAAGTTTATTGATAGTTGCGTGAGAATAGCAATAAAAAATTATAATTTTGTGCATGATATTATAATCATTAAGTAGTCTGGATTATGTTTTTATTCTTCGTAATATCTATTGATATATACAGTAGCTTGAAGAAGATGATATTTTTTGATATATTTACATCTAAATTTAAAGGAAGAAAGGTTGTTTAAAGCCTAAAGGATATTAAATGACATTATTTTACAAAGTGTTGCTCTGTTAGTTTACATATAAGTTGCTGTGTTAGGTGCTTTACTTGGCCTTGTACTAAAACTTCTTCAGCGATATCAGATAGCCAATTGGCAGGCCAGTTGATTTACTATTAACAATTGTACTATTTCTGTGAAGTCTCCGCATTGTATTTGCTTTGAGACTAAAATCCATGTAGTCTTTGTTAGGCTTGTCTTCTCATTTTCAAAGATTTTAATTTCAACCTGATGTTAAAGCTTCACAATAAATTGACAGCATTAAAAAGCAATTAATTGTTGTATAGCGAGTTCTTATAAAGGGTTTTAATTCAAATCTTATAATTAAATTGTGTTTACAGACAGAAGAAAGTTTCCCTCCTACAATGTTTTTTCTGGTCTTGTTGCCTCCAATCATTTTTGAATCAGGATTTAATTTACATAAGGTTTGGAACTATAAATAAATCTTGAAGTTAATCAGTCTGCTTATTAAATGTTAAAATTATAACATTTCATGGTTATAAATAAGTAGTAGGAGTGTGAGTTGTACATTGGCAATATATTGCTGACTTGCTACCCCCTTTAGCAAAGTGGTTTATATATATCTATACTTTATTAAAACCAGAAAGACCCTAATAATGATGCTAAATTTGACAGCAGCTTTCTAAAGTGATCAGTAAACAGTAATTAGAAGTAACTCAAAACCAGCATCTTGGACTACTTTTCTTTTAGAAAAGTAAACTGCAATATCTCTTTATCTATTGGCATCAGATAAAGTATATTATGATATAGTTTTACTCTTTTGTCATTTCAGTGATACAGTATCACTGAAATGACTAATCATTATTTTATTGTGTCATTATTTTATATAAAGTACATTTTAATGCACATTATGTTTGTATATATGTAGCATATCTATTTCTATATTTTATTCTTTTTATTTTGATATATTTTGTGTTTTTATCAGGGTAATTTCTTCCAAAATCTTGGTTCTATACTTTTGTTTGCTATTATTGGAACATTGCTATCAGCATTGGTTGTTGGTGGCAGCATCTATCTGCTTGGAAAGGTCAGTCACTTGCGCATTTACTTCTTATGTATTTGATGTTATTTATTGTTTTACTGGCAATTCTGATGCCAGTACATTTCCTTGAATTAAATATAGAGTTTTATAACAGGTTTTTTATATACTCGTACTTCTTTGTATTTAAGATATTCCCCATTTTTGTTCAGTTCTTGATTTAAATGTTACATTCTTCGCTAACAGTCCTAACGAAGAGTTTCTGTAGACTGTAAAGTCAAGTGTTTATTTATAACTTTACAATTATTTTGTAAGATTGACATCGCTTTGACAATATCTTGTAGTTATTGAACATTGATGTTAATATTATTGAATTTGTATCTGTCACTAACCTAACAGTTGTACATTAACTAGCGTTTTTGTTACAAACTTTTGTATTGATATCAAACTATCAATAGAAACCAAATTCATGATATATAGCGCCTTCAAGTGTAGTTTCTTTAATTCTTTAATGTTTAATATCTGTAGGCTGATGTAGTTTATCGTCTTGGCATATACGAGAGTCTAGCTTTTGGTTCTCTTATCTCTGCTGTCGATCCTGTCGCTACTCTTGCTATTTTTCACGCTATTGATGTCGATCCTGTTCTCTATATGCTCGTCTTTGGAGAGAGCGTTCTAAATGACGCTGTTGCTATTGTGCTCACAACGTATGTCCACTTATTTACTTTTATAAAGTAATCTTCAGAATTTACTTTATAATATCTTTCTTATCAAAAAATAATGATTAACAGTAGTCGAAGTAGACCACAATAAGAGATTAGAATAGATTAGAATATTTAAAGTGAAATTTAAAATTCATCAAATAAATTCTTATTTACTGCATAGCTTTTGATTCTCTACCAATCAGCATCAGGCTCTACAAACTGCTGACTCTGATTGGCTGAGCGTGATCTAAGTTTGGCAATTTCTTTTATGTAATTTTGTAGCATTTACTGGTCATATGTTTTATTGGCTATGACATTGTACTGTGTGTACTTTCTTATTATTTATCATCTATATTCACCTTGTATTTATCAGACACTGTATTCATTTCAGAGATTCAATCTTAGGCATTTCTTTATTTAATATTTTTTTGCTTTATGCAAGATGTTTACACTTATAATTAGTATAAATTCAATGAGAACAAATGGAAGATTGTTGGTTGCGATTAAAATGAATGCAAATGTTGTCATTTCTTGTAGGACTTTTATGCAACTATCTAGCCCAGAGATGTCAGAGGTGAGTGGGGGGATGGTCTTCATTAACGGCGTCGGTCGGTTCTGCCTTATGTTCTTTGCATCGGCTGCCATCGGTGTTTTATTTGGTCTTGTCAGTGCTATGATATCCTTTTGATTGCACATACATCGTAGTTATTTTTAGCGGCTAACTTTACATTGATGCCTTGTTTTAATTTTGTATTTATTTATTGTTGTTAACCTACTTTTAAGAAATTGTTGGGTAATATATTTTAAGTTGCTGCAAATAGGTTAAATTGTTCATAACATATTTGACTTTATCATATGGTGATTGAATATATGGTTTAAAATCATTTTGTCAGTGACTAACTAACCTTTTTGCATCTGGTAAGATAAGAAATTAATATCACTTATATGTAATTGTTTTCACTTATATCTGCTTAAAAAAACTTTAGTATAGTTTAAAATTACAGAAATCAATTGATAATAATGATTGCTGATAATTTATTTCTGTTAAATTATCTGGCATGGCTTGAAGCAAGTGATATTATTTAATTTTAAATACAAGTATTATTTATATTTGATTTGATTTAAATTATGATACTGATTACAGATTATAATCCTTACATTTATTGACACTTATTAAAATTTATTGACTTAAGAAAAACTCCGTCCTTAGAGTTTGGAATGATGCTCATATTTTCTTACGCACCTTATGGTCTGGCAGAGGGTCTACATCTATCTGGTTAGAACATTTAAATTGTACTTCTGGTTGATGCTTTGTGTTAAATTTTTAATGCAGTAAGGTATTATGGTTTAGTGGCTAGAGCATTGTTTTCTGAATTTTCTGAATAAATGGTTACTGTCTTTGTGCCATGTGTGAGTTTGTGCCATGTGGTACTAAAATTCTCATACTTGTTGCACTCGTTAGTATAGTGTTCTATTTAACAGATACATCTTTGACATAGCCGATGTATTGAATAGATTGTAATTTAGATATTAACCACTTAAGCTTATTCTCTTTATCTATTGTTATCAGATAAAGTTATTATTTAGTTTTTTTGTCTGAATCTGTTATCATCATTTTTATAAATAAGAAAAATTACACAAACTCATGTATTTAGTTTCTGCTCACATGACTTCAAACATGTCATTAGATAGCTTTTTGTGCTGATTTTTATGCCACAAACAGATTATTATAAACATTTAAATAGTTTGTATATATTTTTTCTTTAATGATGTGGTTTGTATCTGTTGCAGGTATTATGGCAGTATTGTTTTGTGGTGTAGTCATGTCTCACTACACTCATGTCAATCTTTCCCCAGTTGCTCAAATCACTACTCAGCTTACCTTCCGTACTATTGCGTTTATTGCTGGTATGCTGCTATTCTTTTATTTACTATTTTTCCAGAGAAGCACTTTAATATTAGATGTAGTAAATATGAAATATTGGTAAGCTATTAAAATGAAAAAGAAAATAAAATAAATGAATTAAAATATTACTCTATGATTGTAATGAACAATTTAAAAAAACATCACTATGTTCAGTGAATGTCTTGTTTTGTCTGTAGCTAGTTTTAAAAAATATTTTAAAATAAAATTAATGAGAAATTTGATGCATGCTGACAAGCAGATGAACAGAGCCATGATACATAGTACTTATTATACATAGTCCTAAATGTGATGGAAATAGAAACTAATAGAAGCAATACTGTCTCTGTGAACCTAAACCAATTTTCTTTTCTGTATATGTTACGCAGAATTTGTTAACTTTTTCTTTGATTGTTATTATGCAGAAACCTGCATGTTTGCATATCTTGGCTTGGCCATCTTTAGTTTTCATCATATAGTAAAACCAGCGCTTGTTATATGGAGCATTGTAAGTGCCACTCTGTTCTGTTTCCTTTTTATTCGTTATAAAAATTACTGATCTTTATTATAGACAATATTTATATTTTATTTACAAATCCCTTTTTATCATTTAAAATAAACAAATTAAGAATGGAGATTTTTGTTTTTAAAATCTTTAGGTGCTGATATTGTTGGGTCGTGCAGCAAACATCTGTCCTCTTTCGTTTCTTGCCAATTATTTCAGAGAACATAAAATAACACCAAAGATGCAGTTTGTTATGTGGTTCAGTGGTAAGAGAAAAGTTTTGTATTTAATGAAAAATTTCTTTAATAATTCTTATCAATTAATTTTAGATCAATGGTAAAGAAAGATGAAAAGAAGTTCTAATATTTTGAAAAAACTTCTTCTATGTTAATTTTATTTTGATGAAGGCACTGAAGATTACAATTCTGTAATTTATTGATTTTCACATAAAGCTATTGCTCAATCACTTGTTGCATTTTATTCTGTAGCATGTGTTATACATTTATTATAATATGTGTTGTTGAAAGACATGTTATAATAAAACGCTTGCATTCTTATTTTTATAATATCACATTATCTTATATTTATTGTACTCATTAATCCCTTTAAAGCTAATAATTAATTTAACTTAAGGTTAAAACAGATCAATGTTTGTTCTTCATCCCAGTGTTATTGCATCATGATTTCAATATCTTCAAAATTTATCATAAAAGAATTAAAATCTACGTGCTGTTTTTATATACTATGTCTCAGGTTTGCGCGGTGCAGTATCCTTTGCGCTCAGTCTACACTTAGAATTAGAGAAAGAAACTTCTCGTCAAGTTGTTGTCACAACTACACTCATCATTGTACTCTTTACTATTCTCTTTCTAGGCGGCTCCACTATGCCTATGATGAAGGTTGGCTGCTTTATATCTATATTGTGAACTCTTTTGATTAGCATTGAGATGTTGTTATCTCTTTTGATATATTTTGATCTGTGTTGATTTGTATTGAGTGATATATTTTGATCTTTTGATGGGCTGAAATTTTATATGGTAGAAAAAACCTGTTGAAACTTTATATATGGTTTCCCAGTCATTCCACAAGAAGATTATTTAGTGCATTATTCAGTCAAAAGCTCTTATCACTAGGTTTCTGCATACCTATCTTGTAGCATATCACTTAATAGCCTTTTAAATGCTAATGTGATGTTAACTAACAAAAGAAAAACGAAATCTTTTTCTTAATCTGAGTTAATTAGCATTTATCTAAATTAATTGTTATTAGTTTTTACTGTAATATATTCATTGCTATTTTTGTATATCATTTAAGCTTCTCAATAGGAAAACATCAAAAGCAAAGTCAAAGCGAGAAATAACTCTTTCAAAAACCAAAGAAATGGTTTGTTGTATCAATACATCAATATTATATCTTATAAGTCTGTCATGACTTCTTTTTAAAAACTTTTTTTTCATTGTTTGAAAATTAGCAATAGAATTTATTTGAGAGAACAGCTTTAGTTTGTTTTTTGCGGTATTAAATTAAAAGTATTTACAGTATGTATATTGTGATATACTGAATAATATATACTGTATATATTTTTACATTATTTTATAGATATGCAGCACCAGAATTTTAGTAAACAAGTTACTCAAGTTTCATAAGTGATTCAGATAAACTATTTATCCAGCATTAAACTATTTATCCAGCATTAAGTCCTTTGGCGTATTGGTTAAGTTCATGAATTAGAAACAAACTGTCACAGATTCCAATCTTATATGGCTTGCATCATTTGCTTGACTCTGTGCAACTACTGCTTTAAAGGACTCTAACTTGCGATATGTTTTTTACCAGTTTACCACTGTAATGCTTTACCAATGAGCTTTAACTGTGAATATAAATTATTAATATGCAAAGGTGAATGCGACATCAGATAAGATCTAGCTATTATAGATATTTTGCTATCTATGATAGCAGAATAAATAATCTGCTGTATTAGTCACTAGATTTACTAAGTACAAATTCTGTTTACAAGTCACAGATTAATATGAGTGTTTTTATAATTCGCACTGTATTTATCTAAAATATATTAAAACACATTGGCAAAGTGTGGTCAGGTCATCAGACTCGTTACTCGTAATCAACAGTTTCTGAACTTGCTCTTGTATGACGTGCAATTTGACAAACTTGCTCCTAAGCATTGAATTTGATAGCTACAACTTTGACATCATTCACAATCTTACGACACATTAGGCTTCAGTTTATTATTTGTTCATCTGCTGTGACAGGGCGACACAATGGACTCAGAGCATTACTCTGAGTTGACAGAGGAGGAGAGTGAAGTGAATGTTGTCAAGCCTCGTCTTAAAGGCTTTGCTAAGTTAGACGCTACCTATCTCATTCCTTTCTTTACACGAAGGTTTACTCAACAGGTAACACATTTAAGCTTTTTAATTTAATAAAATCGTTATATTGTGATCTCTTCTTAATGTCTTTAATATCATTTGTAAATTACATTCATACGTAGCTATCGAACTAAGTTCATACTAAAGGGTGAGGCCAGTTTACAACATTTTGTTCTCCAGGAGACTCAAACTTGTGTTCTTTAGTTCCAAGTTTGTCACTCTACCACTTAGTTATGAAGCATTTTATGCGTTTAACTGTTTATACTGTGCGTTTGGTATTTGATAGGAAGTAAAAGAAGGTCGTATTCAAATGACGACACTGACAAACCAATGGTATCAGGAAGTGAGAGCAGAGTCAGAAGAATCTGATGAAGAATTAGGTCCATCACACTGACTTCATTTCAGTTACTGCAAACATTGCAAATAGAGAGTAGCACTGGGACAAGATTTCATTCCTATTCTCACATTGTTCAGTTTGTCCACAATCCCTCTCTATCCTTGCAGATCTTGTCTCATTCCCATATCTGTAGTATTTAAAAATATGCTTAAAAATAGTAGCAAGCAGAGCAATTTTATAATAAAATTCTCTGAACTGGTTTTAGAAGTCTGATGCTTAACATATTTAATGAAAAATTTGATTAATTACTGTCTACAATGTTCAATGCAGTGACATGAGTATTATCCCATGTGAAGTTGTTGTGATTACCTCTCTATCAGCGAAGTAATGGTAGTAATATGACTGTAATCATCTCTCTACTTCCGAAGCTTATTGCATCTTGTATTATTATACTCAATTGCATAGCGTTCAATGAGTGTATTGCTATATATTTTCTAGATAATTAGTCTGTGATACAAGTATTGATGACTGGAATTCAGTTAATGTGTGCTACAATTTTTTTTGTTTGGGATATGTTAGAATTTAGTTTTTATTTATTGAAAACTTTTGTATTGTTGACTATAGATGTTATGTTGTAAATGGTGAGGAGTTGCTTATATTTATATTTCAGTGTGTTCGTGATTTTGTGCAAGATTTTATATTTGTAGTTTATTGTACCTTAATGACGATCAATTATTGAGTGTGTTGTAGGAAATGAATATTTTGTTATATAAATAGATCGTTAATTGTGTATAAGGTATCACTATGCATTCCATTATTATAATGATGTATGTCTTGCATTCGGAAATATGCATTATTGCTATTATTTATCTCACCGTCACATTGTCGTTATTACATAGGCTTTTAAATCACAATTTTACTAAAGCATAATATTATCTTATAATATCAAACACATACAAATCTAGACCTGAGTGAGTTCTGTTTGCAATCCAAGCATCTATTTGCTTTTAGTATTTTATTAATATTGATTAATTTCATTACATCATATTGTTAATTATTCGGTGAGTATATATAGCAGATAGTTTTTGTCTTATGCAAAATTTCTTCTTTATTTTTACATGATACAGGTTTGCATCAGCTTGCTGGCTTACAAAGCTGCAAGCTGCGACCTGCAGTGTTGTTAAAAACATCAAGGTTGTGTTTATAATTTATCGGGTAGAAATTTTTGCAATAAACTAGAAAAATGAGAAAAAATTGTGTTATCATTTGGGCTATATTTAATGAAGATTCAATATATAATATTTGATATATTTATGTATTTGAGTATGTTTACAACTATTAAAATCACAATACTGATTGTCTGGGGCTGCATAAAAGCATCGATGATAAAACATTTTCCATTTGTCTTATCGGTGGATCAGTTAGGGAGACTTTAATGCATGTAGGGGCGGATGGAGAGACTCATGATTGTGAGATCAGGAGTTAGGAGAGAAGGTTATGGTTTGGGGGGGAAGGGTCGGAGAAAAAGGATCGGGTTATAGAAAGGTGGTGGTTGGGAGATAAATGGTTGGGTTTATTTTGTTAGTTCGTCATTTTATGTCACATCAGCACAAAGAGATTTTGTGATCTGTTGTGAACTGAATTAGCAGAAGTCATCCGATAAGAACAAGTGATTATTCAGTGTAATTAATTTATATTTTATTCATCAATAGACGGATATAGCTACTATTTATTTATAATTTAATTTATAATATTTATTCAGTGAGTACACATTGATAATGAGTCAAAGCTTTGTTGGTTAAGTTGGTAAAGCACTGGACTCGGAACCAAAACATGCTGAGCTCGAGTTTCATGTGACTCGCAGTGTCTTTATTTTGTATAGTCTCTATGTAAACTTATTTAATTGTATCAATTAATATTAGTTTTAACTAAACAAGATATATTATTATTGTTGTTAATCTTAACTTTATATTTGTAAACTTCTGCATTCCTATATTATCATTTTTTGCTGCTAGAAATAAATGTTTTAAATGAAAAAATTAAGAAGAATTTGATCATATGTTCATCGTTTACTCGATTCTCAAAAAATTCTTACAGTTGTTTGTGAAAAATTTTCCTTTTATGAAAAAATTGAGATCATATGACTTACTTTAATTTTATCATCTTTTTTTTGTTATGCAATGTCAAGTTTAAATTTGTTAACTAACGGTAATATTTATAGTTATTGTTATTGCTAACACAGTTCTGTTGAGTATGATGAATGGTTTACGACCTTTCTGTCGATAATATCTGCATTTGTTTGTATTTATTTCAAGATCAAATTTATTTTAATTCTTTCATTAAGTTTAAACGTTATATTCTTCCAATGCTAAAGTTGTAAATATACTTTGTTTCGTATTTTTGACTGGTTAAAATTCATAAATTTTGTAAAAATTTTGAATTGACTTGTGAATAATACAGGGTTCATGTCAGATTGATCTCAGAACTGATGCATGCCTGATATACTGTAAATATAATTCATTGTTTGATAATAAGATTCTTTACAACATGAATGAAAATGAAAACTGGTATATTACCTTAGTTCTACACAGTGCACATCCACTTCATAATATTTCAAAATAATTGAATTTTTATTCAGCTTGATAAAATTAAAGACTCTTCCTTCAGAATAGAAAGCATAATAAGCCTACTTCATATGATATGTATATTTTTTTCCTTGCAAGGGATAAAATATAATCTTATGACTTGTACCTCTCTCTGAAGTTGTTGTCTGGCGTATATATTTTTCGATTGACTTATAGTTCTAGATGCTTGTAGGTGCTACTGTAGACTTTTTTTAGCTGGACAAGGGACTGCTTTGTGTATTGTTACATTTCTCTGCAACTCTGCTGTATAATATACAAGATTGAAACGATTGATTTAATTTAGTATTTGTAATAACTTTTTAATCTGATAATAATTTAGTCAGTCAAGTACTACAAAGCGAGCACATTTCTACGTTAAATATATGTTATCCTCAGCTGCTTTCATAGTTTTAATCATTTGACAGTCATTATAGAAATTCTGTTGTGAACATTATTCATATGATCCGAGAACAGTTCTTTACCGTGAAATTTCATTTCCATCTAAAAGTTTAAAGACTGTGATGTTGATAAAATGCCCAAGTGAACTAAAATGTAGGTGTTTAGATCTAATCATAATCAATCATAAACAGTACATTGTTTTTTCTGTGTATTAAACGATTCCTAATTCATTATAATCACTATAATTATTATTTTCTGATTACAATCTTTATAAATCTCTTAAATTTAGTAAATTTAGTAAATTTGCTGTATTCATAATAGCGCAGAATGCAATCTTTTCTAATTAACATTATGACTGTGTTTTGTCAGTGTCTTTCTATAAGGCAACTAGTAGCCTAAACTGGTTGCCAAATCTGGTAGCCTAGCCTAGTAACCTAACATGGTAGCCTAGCCTAGTAGTCTAGCGTCTCTATTTAAGTTTAAATGAGTGTTATTTAATAGACATTGAATAGACGATGTCAAATTTTTAGCAATATGGTTAGAATTAGGTTTGCAACAGAAACTATTAAAATCATAAAAATATTACTTGTATAGAAAAAGTTTTTAAACATTTGGTGGAGGGTGTGCCGTTCTTTCTGATCCAGAACTGGATCAAAAAATTAAAATAGTTTAAACAGTTGAAAGCATAAATAGTTTAAAGTTTAACTATAAAGTTTTAAATTTATAGTTGAATACTTTAATATTTGATGAATTTAATTTGACAGAATTACATTAGCGAAATAAATGCCTGAATAGTTTCCACACTGTTGAAATAATATTACAATTCATTCAAAAACAATAATAACTAAAAGCTATCACAAATTTTAATTAATCTGATTTTAACATAATCAATATATTCTTACATCTTTTTACAATCACAAGAATAAATAACTAAAATACTAATTAGTAATCTGGCAAGTAACTTAATTTGTTCATCTTAATCACTCTGCAACTTTTTAATATTTATGAAAAAATAAACAAAATTTGCCTGATGCTATAATCATTTTAAAAATCTGCTATATTTATTTCTTGCTAATAATGCAAAGATTAATTAATTAATGTCACATCAGCAAAAAAGTTTCTATCCACTTATTCATCAAAATAACATCAATATTCCATCATAAACTCAGCGCTGCTTCTTCGTTTTATGAAGAAGCAGCGCTGAAATGCTTCTACTCGGGATCATATATTTGAACAAATAGGGATATTTAATTACGTTCTTTCATCTAAAATCTTTCATGCAAACTGATTAAAATATGTAGGCGTAACTAGGCAGATTGACAAATATACTAATAATTAATAAATTATCTTAGTTTTTCAATAATCACAATAGCAAATTTAATAAGATGATTTGGGAATTTATAATAAATATTATACCATAAATCAAATTGCTTATAATTTATAATATTAGCTATTCCGCACAATGAAAACAATAATATAAGTTAACAAAACAAAATTGGAAAAATGTAATTGATTAAAATTAATAGTAAAATTTGCACATATTCTAATCAGTTTATTTGTTTAGTATATTTAAGTAGTTACAGTTTATAACGCAACGTTATGACAAACTTATTGTTTGATACTAAATGTTATATCAGTACTAAAGGATTTATTTCGGGTAATTTTTTTTAATCACAGAACACAGAAACCAGAAAATTTCTATATCATATTTTTACTTGACAACTTTGAATTTTTAACGCAAATATTTCCAAAAATATTACTTTTCTTATAGGAGGGGGGGGGGCCGGGGAGTCGGGAGAGTGCCGTCCCATCCTTATTTTGTATTTTTTTACATAATACATTTTATTACAAGGGAATGTGGTGTTAAATTACTTCTTTACTTTCTGATTGGTTAACAAGACAACAACTAGTTAACTCAGCCGACTTCAAACAAACTAATTATTCTTATTTGCACAGAGTTGCAGCCTTGAAAGATAACATGACAACGATTGAAGAAATAAATAATCAGTAAATCTCAAATTTCGGGAATGTATTCAGCTAATCAATAACGTGCACAATGAGCAACGAATCGAATATGAAACAATGAACAATGAACAGCAAGAATAGAAAGGACTTGAACAAGTTACTTAAGTTAAAACACAAGCAGAGAGGTCGGCCACAATTAAAGATGGTCACAATTTACGTATTATATTTCATACATCTTGTTTATTCTTATTGTAAAACATCAGTTAAACAAAAGTAACGTATGAGAGAAACTTTTTACAAAACGATTACATAACTCAAAATAATCTACTGTCACCACTATCAAAAGAACTAAAAACAGCTATTAAACAGCATCTTATCTAACACTTGTTACCATTATACAATCAACTTTTAATTAAAGTGTATTTCAATTAAAGTCAAAATTCATTTTCCTGATAAAATATTGTAGAGATAACTATCATAGATTTATTACACCTAGTTTACATCGCAATAAAATAACTCAAAGTTTTACATATTAATCATGAAATGAATTGTAATATTCTAGAAACACGGATTAATGTAAGATGGAGCGCAAGACCATAAACTAGAACTTTCAATATCGAGTCCAGGCACGAGTTCCAAATATTCTATAATTTGCTGCATCTTTAACATTAACAAGAAAAAAGTCATAAAATATAATCTTCAAGAATACATGACAAAATTTATATTCAAATTAAATTAGGTGGCAGGGATAATTTGTAACTTTTCTGACCTGGTGGAAAGATCTGAAACGACTTTTGGTCATTTACTCAACAACTGACACTTAAGTTAGAAATCTGATGACTTGTTACTTTGATGACTTTTATAATCATTTAATCCAGCGTTGCTCAAGCACAATGCTTATAAAATTACTAATGGCATTTAATGATTTATTTTTAGTCTCTTAACTTGGGGGGGGCCTTTAAAATGTACTAAGGGTCACACCTAAGGTTAAGACCATTGGATACTTGTGTTTAGCAGGGCAGGGGGAGAGTGCTGGGAGCCAAGTAGAAAATAAAATACAGACATTATTGTTTTTATACTGGATTATTGCATTAGCACACAAGTTTAGGAAAGATCTATAATAATTGAAATACATTTGAATTATTCTTCAACTGACCATTTCTCTAAAGATAATTTATATAAAAAATACTATTACATTCAACATGTAAATACTGACTTGTAAGTTATTTGATTAATCCAGCACAGGCAATAGAAACAAAGTTAAAGATTATGAACTTTTTCGATTTATTTTATAATTATAAAAGTTCTGAAAAAATTCTGATAAAATGTATTGATTTATCAATTAAGAACAGCTATATTATAAGTAGCGACATTGTCATTTCATTTAATAAATTTATCATACAAAAATTTGGAATTCATAAAGCAAAAAACAACTCATAACAGAAAATATAAAATCAAACAAAAAATTAAGTATTCATGTAGCAGAAATAATATATTGCATAATAGAAAAACAAAAGGAGTTCTTATTTGATTGCATAAACATTGACAGAAGTCTGCGGAAATTGTAGTACCAAAAATTGACTGAAACAGAATCAGGAACTGAAACAAAGGAAGAGCGTCAAGAAGAAGAACTGGAATGAAGTTTAACAAAAGTGGCTGGAAACATTCCACGCTTCTCCGGGTGACCCTCAATCTCACCCTCCTAAAAAACATCGATAATTTTGTTTTAATTTGTAAAGGCATTGAAGCATTCCTTTTTTATTTTTTTAAGTTTAAAAATAGAACACTAAATTCAGTATCGTATAGAATCTAATATCAATCTTATTTTGTTACTAAAATACGTAACAAAAGAGATTCTAAGAGACTTTGTTTAGCTTATGCATGCTGCAGTGACAGACAATCAATTAAACGCTCAAATATCAATGTTCAATCACAACAAGACAAAGACAAAGTAGACATCTTTAGTGGCTAGTCAGTGATAAAAGAGAGAGCAAAAATGAATGACTTACCAGCCACTCCTCGTCTTCAGGATCAACAGACAGAATAACAATGACGTCTCCAGCATTAAACGATAACTCATCAACATTGTCAGCCTGACAGTTATACAGCGCAACGCAGCGTTGATGCAACTACAATCAAATACATATTAACATCTTTCATAATCATGCTTGTGTTATGCTCATGTCTTTATTTTTGCTTGGTGCTTAGAATTTCATCAGCCCATATATATAATTAAGTAACTGACAATAATCCTAACAGTATAACATAAACAGCAAATCACCACAACGCATATTCAATTGTTTTTACACTCGCAATGCTATCACTGATGAATAAAAAGTAAGTGATAACTGAGAAAAAAAATGTAAGATATAAAATATTGTTTAATTATTTAATAAAATTAAAAGTATAACAATTCTAACGTAATGTTCCCAACTCTTTAAATGTTACATATACGATGTCAACAAAATAACATTTCAAAATGCTATGCCTCTTCTATTACGCACCAGATTAGTGTCACTAGAAGTGCTGACAGCAGCATTTCGTAACGTCACACTGGTCGGTTGTAATGCAGTGTTAGATTGCTTATGTAGACTGGTGTCTGTCTTACTAGTAACAACGACACCTGGTTGTAAAACTTTCTCTGATCTCGATCTAATGCTATCATCATCTACGTACAATCAAGCATAAAACAGTTAAGAAAACACACAAAGCATTTTTGCCCTCTCCGGTGAAACCATCAAAAAACATGACGCCAAGCATGTGATAGCATAAACTGATTTATTTTACAATATTTCCGTTTTAAGAACATTTTCAATAATTTCAATACCTTCAACTAAGATTGAAATCAAGACTTTCAGATAACCCCCTAACATATAACAAACCTATAGACTGATGCAAAGATGAAGACTTTAACTGAGTATTTGACAGTTGAGTATTTGCCTGAGAAGCAGATTTTGTTTTAATCGGCAAAGGGGGAGGAGTATCAGATAAAACTTTAATGCGTCCTTTCATTGAATCAAATCCAGGATCAGAAGGATTCCTTGCATGCCCCCCACGGTCCAGGCGCTGTACTACCTTGTGTCCATGGATCAAAGGTCCGCTACCCAGACTAGTGGACAGTTGACTCGTATGTTGCACTGGAGAGATATGCTTCTTGCGCAGTGGTGCATTCTGCACATTGTTTGTGCTGCCTGATGCGTGTGCAGGATTAAAAAGATTTGACGCTGTAGATGCAACTGAAAGAAATATTCAGAAAATTGTTCGTTTAATTCAAAAACTTGCAAGCATTGATTAATGGCACACTATCTTTGAATTGAGTTCCTGAAAATATCTACTTCATTTGTTTATATCCACATCTTTTGCAATAAAAGTAACAACATTTTCAATGATAAGAATCAAATAGAATTTTTGTTTGGTCAACAACATTGAAATATAACGAATAAAGAATGTAATTAAAACCCTCATGGTAAAATTCTAATAAATTTATTCCAGAATATCCAATTAAAGAAAACATCAATAAACAGATTTGACAAATTCAAATAGTTTCATGGAAAAATACAAAAATCTACTAAACATACACTTAAAGGTGTAAACTGATGCTTTAAAATCATCTGACAGGAATTGAAGCTTCAACTTTTAATGCACAAGAAATAAATATTGAAATTAGATTACAACAGCCGACAATTACTTGAAATTTAGAAGAACATAAAATAATATACTCTATATATTTTATGAATTAAAATATTATAATATTTAATGATACTCTTGTAATTCTTGTCTAAAATGAAATTTGAGACATGACATGGATTATAACAGAGTGTTGCAATGATCGCAAACGACCACAAATCATTTCAAATGATATTGTAAGAAAATAAAATTAATAAATGTTAATGAAAAAAACAAGAAAACAATTACTTGCATACTTTAAAGAAACTATTATCTAAATCGGCTCCTTACACTTACAGAACATGCAAATTGTGAAAAAGGAAAAAAAAGATGAAGCATCACCTCATAAAAGTATGATTTAGTTGAGATGAATAAATAATTAAAGAAGTTTTATAATGTCAATGCTATCAATACTACACTAGCCTCTTTATAAAGTCCATCTAAATACACAGCAGGTTTTTTGCAAACAAAGTGATAGACTCGGCTTACACTTGGGTCTGCTAGCAATAGATTGAGGAGGCGCTGCCTTTAGACTCTCCACAGTAATGGATCTCTGAGAAAGAGCTAGGGTTAGATCACCAGTTAGAACAACACTGCCAGGGCGAGATCTAGTCCTACGTTCAGGAGTCTACAGAGAGCACAGGGTCATGATATCAAGGTTTGATGATAGAATGGTTAAACTGTATGAGATTCAGAGGTACCAGGATTCAATAAAAATATAATTTTCAAAACCTTGATGTTTGTGTTTCTTTTGTCAAAGTAATTAATTAGACAGCTATGCAACCGTTAAAGCAGATATTAAAAGTTACTTTATTTCTAGATATTGATATATATATATATCGAATAATAATATGAATAAATATTTCTGTACAAGACAAAAAAATCACTTGCCAATGATAAAAGCTCACTGGCAAGTGGCTTTAAGTCAATACCACTTGCCAGTGAATTTAATGAAATCATTCAATAACAATTTATTCGATTGATCTAAATATTTCTGTAAAGTTTCAAGAGAGAAAGCGGAATATATAAAAGATTAAGTATACGTTTCATTAGGGATTTAAGAACTCATTAAAAAGATTTATCAATTTAATTGTTTTGCATAAGTTGTCAAAGAAGCGATATAGCTTGTAAGTTTACGCTAAAAAGGATAAAATTTAATGTATCTAATCCAAGTCAACAGTTCTGAACACAAAGCTAACTTTCTCAACAAACTTTCCCAGTTACAGTTGATACTAAATGAAAAGATTCAATAAAAACTGACCGCACTGCTTTCCAGTTCATCATCACTACAATCAAGATCTATATGCTGAAGCTCATCCTGCAGATAAAATTTAACAGACAGAATAGTATTTAGTATAATAAAATATCATCATTATTTATTTGCAGTCACTTCATTTTTATAAATTTTACATCTCAATGTAATTAATTCAACAGATGAACATAAATCATATACAACTGTTGATGTATTTGATTTATTATTATTTTATCATGTTAATACATAATAACAATTAAATATCATTTTACTAGGCATCTCGCAGCCAAACAGCTGTTAATTAAAGTGTGGAAAATGTTAGAAAGTCTTTAACTGAGAACAAATGGTATTTTATTAATAACCAGTAATACCGTTTAGAGACATATTTGATTCAAGACAACAAGATGATTTTGCAATGAACTTTTAAAACTAAAATGTAGATATATAGCAATAAATCTTTTAAAACTAACTACAGAAATATTATTAGTATAACAAAAAGAAATAATAATAATCCGTTTGTTTCTAAATGTCACACTGATCGGCATAGAAAGGTTAGATTAGTAAAATGGTGTCAACTGCCAGGCAGAAGCCAATTGATGGTTAAACTATTTGGACGAAGTCAATTAAAAAATAAGCAAAATCATACAAAATTGTCAGATAATATAAGGTCCACATACCATCATAAGATTCCAATCGATATTGACATGCTCAAACATGTTCTTCTTACCACTCGCTGCATGGTTTAACTGCACGCAATGAACATTTTAAGCATTAAGCGAATCAAATAAATTATTTTATTCTCCGAAAGCATCATAAAAAATAGCAAGTAAAAAAAAAGTGATGAATTTTTTCCGCAAAACTTCATCACTTATGAATAACTTAAACTTCATCACTTATGAATAACTTAAACTTCATCACTTATGAATAACTTAAAGTACCAAAGTTAAATTTGGTCACAATATGTCAATCTTCTTCATCATAAACTTATAAAAATATACCAAAGCTAATAATTTTTGGCTTCATATTTTTTGGCAGAGAATTCTTGTTTGTGCAACCAATAATTATAATTAATTTCATATTAATAAGAATATATTAGAAAACTATTCAAACATTGGATCACAAAGTGACGCGATAAAAAGACGATTTGCTACAAACTGATAACTGCTACAAATGACACAACTTTCAACAAAACTGAATGAATTTGAAAGAGTTAATCCTATTGACTTATAACATTAAAGTAAGATTAAATAAACATATATGATTCTGATTACACAACATAACAATGCAAACGGAAAGTGATGGGTCAATAACTGAGTCTAATTAGAGTCCATTTAAATGCTTCATCTTCTGAATTATCAGAGAAAACTTAATAAATTATAAGCTTAAACTTATAGATGATTATGAGATTCATTTAATTATATGTCAATTCTACTTACTAGATCAATGCATAGATCATGTTTCAGTTCTTGACATATATTCATTGCAGTTTGACCAGAAAGATTTTCATAATTCAACAAATCAGAGTGTAGGCGTAGTAGCAGCTTCATACATTCCGTGCGGTTGTGTAGTGCACATAAATGTAGGGCTGTGTTTCCATCAGCTGTTCTTCTGTTTAGTTCTTGACTGAATAACGTAAAGTAACTGTTTATCAAATAAGCAATGAGTACAAAACTTAACTTAGTCAGTTTAAACAAGGTGAAGCTGACTTATAATACTATAAAATATATAGTAATTATATTACTATATATATTACTATGACTTATGCTGTTAATATCCTATATATTTTAAAAGAAAATGGATCAGTATATGGTCTAGAAAACTGATGTTGATTCAATATATAAAGCTGCAAGTACTATTTTGTTTAATTCTCACCAAACACGTGTTATTAAATTATACAGATTAATTCATTCCAGTGCTGCCAATGTAATCAAGGTAGACAATAAAATACAACATAAACACAGATAGTAATAATAAGATAAAGATATCGTATAACAATTATCAAAATAAAATGTACAAATAATTATATTTTTGCAGCAATATTGACTGAAGGATATTTACAAAGTGAATGATTGAATTTCAAACAAAAGACTTTCAATTATGACAAAAAATAAATCAATAAACACGTACAACTGAATCGGAAATATAAGTGGAATCAATTAATAATATAAATTAAAAGAAAGAATTCAGCCAAGTGTATTCAAACCTGACACAAACAATTTTGATTACATATATATAAAAGAACAAACTTGTTTGTATTTTGAATGATGAAATCAACCATATAAAGTGAGAGACCGTTCTCATGCAGGATGGCTAAGTGCAAAGCGTTCTCATCATTCTCCTGCAATTATATCATAATCAATCTCTTATATAAAGCTGTGTATTACCATCTAGATCAGGTGTTTATCTGATTTAATGATGCCGTGTGATTCTATGACAAGTCATCAGACATTCAGTCGCAACACTAAGTCAACCGATATCTGGTCTACAAATATTTCGTCAATTCTGATCATAACCCTAACCATAGTCCTAACAATAACCATAACAGTAACTCTAAACCAAAATAAGTCATAACACAAACCTTAACCAAATATCATAATGGACTAATTATCAGTAGACCTAAAGTCAGTAGACAAGTTGTCGTGACACCGTGAATTGGTGTAAAATAATAAGAAATAATAATTTTATAAGAACAAAAATTAAACTGATAGACAGTTATCATACAAAAGATGCACTATATGGTATTTTGCAACAAAAAATAAATACATACACTCAAAAAGGCATTTAATTCCTTTTTATAATACACACATTAAAAATATATCAATATATATCAAATCCTATATATAACAATTAAATATAATTTTGCTTAATTGCATTAGATTAATATCACATATACACAAATAAACAATTTAAATGCATACTAATCTAAATGCATTCACTCCAATAAAAGCCCAATATAAACAACAGAAATATTAAAAATACTATATACTTAAATCCTCTAATTTAGTTTTCAATTCATGATATATTTTACAACTGTCTTTATGAAAGATGAAATTTTATGTATAATAATTATTACTATAATTATAAATATAAGCCACTGATAGCAAAAATGCATATTTTAATTATTACCCACTATTAATTGAAAGTACCAACCATTTCAGGCAGAGGTTCAGAGAAGTCAATGCCTTCAGCAAAGACCTGAAGCAGTGCGTGTATATCATAACCGAGTATGGCTTGTTTTAAATCCATTCTTCTATCTTCAATATCAGTGCATGTCACAATGGCATAGCGATGCTTCTCATACTTATTACGAATAAAAGCTTTCTTTATATCCCTGAATAGAAAACAAATAACATAAATCAATTACTTGATGACAATTAAAACAGAATAAAAAATAATATAACAGTATTTGCTAGTTTCATTGAAGATCTATATTTACTGCAAAACAGCATAATCATATAAAGTGTTTCTTAATTCTACATCAGCATAACAATGATAATTTTCAGTGAAAATACAAATAAAATATAAAATAGATATACAGAAATCAAATCATAAGATCACTTTACTCTAATATAGTGCATTAAATAATACTAAAATACAAGTATAATCAAAATAAAGCAGCCTGAAAGTCAATCATACTTATATACAGACAAACAAAAATTAAATAAGAAAATATTTCTGACACTGAATAAAAATAAAATACTTTTAAAACTGAATTTGATAAAAAAATTAAACATTACAAACATAGTACATTAGTAACAATTTAAGCACAAAGGAGAAATTACTTACAAAAAGTAAATCACTAGAATACTTTGAAGCTAAACACCTTTAATAATACAGATTGCGTTAGGCATAGCATAAAGATGATTGCATCATGTAATGCATTTGAGTCGTAGTGATACATGAATCAAGAAAATAATACAGGCGACTCACTCCTTTACTTATCAGTGTATCGATTTCAAGTTTATTCAAGCTATATTAGAGAAGATAATATACAGTAAGTTCATTTTTAAATCAATTTAGGAAATTAACAAATATATAAAAGATGCATACGAACATGCTGCTGGTAGGGATGGGTTTAATTTTGACATCAAGTGTTGCTTCCATGATGTCATTAAAACTTTGATTGCTGACTGCACGCGCGAGCTGTAATAAGTAACATACAAGTACTTTCATATTTAAACTTTTACACTGTTACTTCAAAAGTTTTACTTTCTTTACCGCTTACAGTCACATCAGCAGAGAGGACGCTATTTAGAGCCAGAAATAAAAATATTTAAAATATATTAAAATAAATTGAAATAAAAGCAAAAGCTAAAAAGACAATCAGCAGACTTGATAAAACTAACATATATATTTATAGACTATACATAGACTAACGAGTAGTTGTGAAGTGCCTAGATCATCAATGACGAGTGACTGAGTGCGTGACACGTGCACTCCCATCTCTCTATGCACTCCACAACACTCCAGACATATAATCACACCAGTGTTGACACTTAACCATTCTGGATCTGTGAAAACATAGCAACAAAAAAGTGACAATAAAATTAAAGGCTTACTAAAATCATTACTAAAAGTTCATAATTTAAGCTAAATTAATACTTAAAAAGATTTTCTCAGATGTATTCGCTAAATAAACAAGTGCAGGTGATAAAATGTTTTAAATCAAAGAAATATTGAAACTCAATGATTGAGATTGCATAATAGAATTTTATTATTATTTTATTATCCACACTTACATAACTTTATTATTCAATATCTAACTCCTATAAGCTAATGATCTAAAACTTAAAATAAAGAAATGGTGAAATTTCCAAGTAATGCATTTTATTTCAAGAAATCTTCATATAATATTTGTACAATGTCATGAGCTGAACGTGCAGAAGCTAAGTGATGAGTGAATGCTTAACATCCCACTGAATGCTCGTCTCAAAAGACTATCAGTCTCAGCATACATGACTAGAACTAATAGATGATCACAAAGTAGTAATCATCTCACTCATTACCTGGCGCCCCACAGTCACAGCAGTTCTGATTGCCTGGCAGTCGTCTGATCTGCTTGATGATGGACCTCGTAAGTTCTCTAATACTTTGATTGTATGACCCAGCAGTGTCAGCCGTTGAATGTTCACCAAAAGCTTTCATCAGTACAGACTCTTTAGCATTGTTCAATACTGATATCCAACTGTCATTGAAAATATCATTTTTCTTCTCATGACATATAAGATAGTGTAAAGCCCTTATTACTTTCAATAACGACTAAAACTATTAGCATATATCGCTTCAACTGATTTCTTATCTCACAGGAACAAGAATAAAATTATGTATAAATCAAAAATCAACAAGAACTAATGTATAACTAATAAAAAATATAATATTAAACAGAAAACTTGATAACATATCAATAATTATCAAAAATTAGATCAGCCATGCAATATAATAGAGAAACTTAATAAAAACAGTAACGATGCAACAGAAACGGTTCATTATTCGTTTACAATGTAATAATAAACTTACGTAGCAAAATACAAGATATAAAACTTACGCCTCCATGTCTTGAATGTCATCAGCTTGGAAATGATAAGTCCTGTTCTCTACAATAGAAACTTACTTATTTGTTCATTTTGTAACGTTACATTAAGACAACAAAGGCTATTGGTGGCAAACAATGATAAAATACATAACATCAAGATTCAATAAGCACAAAAGAGAATCAAAGATAATGTCACTTGTTAAAATGGGCATTAAAAAAATCATATAATAAATAAAAAGTCAGTATTTACAATTAGCAAAGTCCATTACTCTTCCTTGAAATTGCAAGTTCTAGCATACATATGAATAGAATCAGTTAGCTCAACAATAAACGCAATGTCAGTTCTGAGTCCCATGCTCAAACGCATCAACCAAGAAGCGTAGATAAAGATCTACAAATGTTTATCGAGTTAGTAATATATCAGATTTCACTTTCAGTAATTACAAATGATTTACCTGAACTTGAAACGAGATCAAAGCATTTCTTTTGAACATCATCGGATAACAACTGTAATCAATTGCAAGTAAACATTTACATCACGAACTAAAGGAAGTATATGCACCTATGTTTGCTCAACGTCACATCAGCACAACTAAACATACTCAGTGCTGATGATTCAATTACAAAGCAATAACATTCAATCAATACACAATAAATTAAAGATTCTGTCAATGTTGTCAACTGGGTTGTCATGACTCCAGGATCTTATGGGCTACATAAAGAGCAAAGCGTTCACCAAAATGTTATATATAAATTAAGTAACAGATGAATAAATGGCTCTTAACATAGACCACTATAAACCAATCCTTTAATAGTAATTACAAAATAATTACAAAATAGCCTCAGTTAAACAGCCATCAAGTTCATATTAATATTCATTACAGAAATCGATGACAAGAATGATAAATGAATAATATTTTAAGAGCGGAAGAATAGCGATTCATTAACCAGCAAAGTATTTCACTCTCTTTCAATGTCTATATTAACGTTTAAAATCGTTTAAAATTTGATAAGTTTAATATTTAATTATTATTATGAAATATTGAATTTTAATTGCTACATTAAGGCTGAGCTAATTCCATCACTAAGAAGCATTTACCTTTACTTGACAAGTCAATAAATTTAACTGCACCGGCTCTTTTGTGGTCTAGACAACAAAAGAATAAACATACAAATAACCGATAAAAATACAAACTATTATTATCATCTTGATGAGCCACATAGCAAACTAAACAATGTCACTAACAATGTAAGCATCCGATTAAAAAATGCAGCAAGTTAGAGAAACACTGCAC
This sequence comes from Oconnorella tubifera, assembly GCA_034700105.1. Classification (NCBI taxonomy): domain Eukaryota; kingdom Metazoa; phylum Annelida; class Clitellata; order Enchytraeida; family Enchytraeidae; genus Oconnorella; species Oconnorella tubifera. The sequence continues at coordinate 29,095 of JAQIXG010000305.1, forward strand.
TGTCAGAGCCTCAAACCAACGACCCTTGACAATAACTATTAAAATAGATTTACATTTTGATGTACGCTCAGAATATAGAAAACTAACTTCACTCAACAAGCTAACAATGGTACATTTAGTCACAACAAGAGCAATAAATATCTTTGGAAGCAATTAACTAAGCCTCTGATATTTGATAAACTAAAGAAATATATTCAATTTATCATCATTCTCACATCAGAATGAGAGATGAACATGAAGCCATCTTTGATAGTGCATCGTCTCTTCTGCCAAACTTTTCTCATCTTGCCCTCACTCTTCTTAAGCAGACTACCGCTGCGCTCACAGCCATGAGCCTTGTTGCCTTGCAACTGATGCAAACTGTATACCGATGATACCGCGTTAGTAGATGACGTCGAACTCTGCAAATAAACATCAATCATCTCAACAGATCTATAATGGATTAAATGAAATAGATGGAAATCCAATGATATAAGAGCATAATAGAAGATCATTCAGCTGTGATAAAGAAATGAGTCAATAAAGCTTTCAAGAAGAGTAACAAGTTTTGATGATACAAAACTTGTAATTTTTCTGCAATATGCAGTACAAGCCTAAAATGGAAAATAATGGCTACAATGACTCATAATGACTATAAATGTATAATAATTGTTGTATAACAAATGCCTAATGACTATATAATGAGTGCATAATGACTAAATGATTTGAAATATAATGGCTGAATAATGACTATTTCATTGTATAGTGACTATATTATGTATTCAAAATGACTATATAATGACTGCATACGATAATGACAATGAATATGTAATAAATGTAGAATATCTGCACCTCTTTACAAGTCGACATAAAGTTTCTAAGAACGTCTCTTAGTTCAACAAGATCTTTGCGTTCAACGTCTTGTCTCAGTTTTAGCTGACCAAGCTGTACAACCAAGTCATCTATGTAACACTTAAAGTGCTCTATTGTCTTAAGTCCATCTTGAAAGTAACTATACAATCAATACAGAAAAGAAACTGATAAATTTAACTCAGAAATAATGCCAACACTAAATTATTATTATAAGCATGTATGACATAACGCATACGCAGTAAACAGGCAAATGAGTTGCAAGACTTAATTTTAGTATAAGCCAAGAGAAAATTACAAATTAAAAAAACTGAAGATGTAACCTATTGAGTGAAATCAACTTCAGTTAATATTTATTAGTGTACGATGCAGCAAAAATAAAACTTTAAAATGATGTAAAGTAAAAAATGAACAGTGACTGACTTATTCTGAGCATGGTAGTACTCAACAAGATGATGTAATAAATCAACTCCTTTCTTTGTTCTGATGTCATTCACTTTAATTAAATACTGCAATCAACAAACAAATCTTAATGTCCACATTGTCATTAGTGAATGCCATTAACGGATATTAATAATTTTAATGAGACACTGAACCGCAAATGCTAAATAATGTTATTACATTGAGCCGCATTACATGGCGTAACAGTGTCTGCATGAAAATGTTTAAAAAACTAGTGCACCGTATAATAATATTCCAAATCAAGCGCATATAAATCTCAAATAAATTGTCATTGCCACTTCAAAATCAAGTACAACATTTAACTATTATATATCATTAGATTGCAATATTCTACCGACATCAGATTGAGACAAATAGCTACCTCACACATATGTAGCTGAAATAAATGCCTTTCTTTTTCTAGTTCTTCTGCTACCTACAAAACAAAAGTTTAAACTTATTGTCAATCACTCACTCTTCAGTTCATCTTCTGAATATAAAATAAGACGAAGTATATATTACCTTCATAAGTTTTATTAAATATAATGTAAAATGCACAATTGTACTATTAAAAGTTAGCAAGAAATAACTCATAAATTAATTCAATTCGATTACGAAATAACAAAATTTAGATATTTTTTTAATTAAAATAAAAAATTAAAATATGCTAAACGACAAATAGATAAATGAATAGTGAAACGGAGTAAGATATAAAATTAAAAACCTAAAAATGACTAAAATAAGCAAAACACAATACATAAATATAAAATGAAATTTTTGCAACAAAACTTTTAATGAAGTCATTAAAGTCAGCAAATCATTAAGCGAAGTTGTAACGCAAAGCGTTAATGTTAATGATTTCAAAGTAGCGATAAAATAAGTGAAATACTCAAAACAAAGCAAAAATAAATAATACTAAATCCCATAGAATAAAGTCATGTCATTAAATCAAATCATTAAATCAAAAATCAAATCATATTAATTTTTTTTTTAAAAACTTGAACCATTTAACAAAAAATAAATTCGCAGTCAATGCAATGGATTATTCCATTACAAATAAATTTAAATTTTATTTTTAAAACACGCACCTCAGCTCCTGTAACTTCTGTTTTATTAAATCCAGCATCTCTTGCTAATTGCTTCTGTTCCTTCTCTAGTTTTGTACTGAACAAACAACATTAGCTACACAAACGGTGAGTTTCAATATTTTCAATGTCATTAATTGCGATAGACGCGATTAAAGTGAGTTTCACACTCACTTTAATCTCATCTATCGCAATTAATGTGAGTTTCAAAATCACTTTAATCTCATAGATCTATCGCAATTAATAACATTGACAACTTTACAAACCTTTAAAAATGAACACAATGTTTCAAATGGGCCAAAATAACGTTTTATTCTTTGCGTCACATAAAGATCAAATTAAATAATGTTGCTTAAAACTTTCACCTTTTAATGAGCTGACAAATATTGCATCAGCATTTTTGTTTTTTAAAGCTTTAAAATATGAACTTTTAAACATTTTAAACTAACCCACACCACCCCCCTTAGTACATCAAAAATAAACAATGTAACTTTTACATAATAAAAAGAGGGCAAAGTTACAAATTTCACCTCTGGGAGGGAAAAACATCATCAAATTTTCGCCCCACCGCATAAATAAAACAACTTTAATGCCTCTCACTATATATTTTTTTTCTATGAAAATGAATTGGATTTTAAATTTTGGATTCTCATATCTTAAAAACAGCTACATATATTGCCAGCAATAAATTATATATTTTACTGTAAATTTTATAGACATGAATCAATAACATTTAATTATATAAAAATTTAAAAATTAATCATTTTAAATTATCAGCTAAAAATATACGTAATTATTGAAAGCATAGGTGACGCTTAGAACAAAAAAAGTTCATAAAAAGAATGATTTAATATTTGAAGCATAAAGCACTACCAGCTCTTTATAATCAGTCTAAAATTTATATATATCACAAGAAATAATCAGCAAAAAACTTGGCATATAATATTTAAAACACTCTTTCTGTATTTTTGTTATAAATAATTACTTTCTAACAATTTAAATAAATCTGAAGACAAAATATTCTTACAATTTAGTATCGTAATCTTTGCTCGCTTTATCAAAAGGTTTCTTGAGATCACCTTTCACTCCTTTAAGATCTCCTTTGAGAAAACTATCGAGTGGAAACATGATTATATTGTGAAGGTTCTGCATCTACAGTTGATGCAAATGAATATATAAATAATTTGTCTCAAAATAAACTATCTAAGTACATGATAATAATATTGCTAAGTTCATGCTTGTAGTGAAGTGCTTAGTCACTCCGAACTGCATACGTTTAATATCACAATGACCAAGGACATTATCTAACTCTCAACTTAATTAACTATTAACTTATTAATGAAATACAATTATATCAAATGAATTAAGGACAAAACAAAGCAGAGACATTATACGGAGTCACTGAAATTACTAGTGTGCAAAATAGAACAACACAGCAGCTTGATTGTTATCCTGTTTAATTTCCTATGCTGAGACACCTGTTACATACAGTGGTCTAAATTGAAAATCATTTGATACTATAAAATACAGTGCAGTTTTATCTGGTAGGGCACAAAGCTCTGTCACTCCATAACAAGTACAGCTGAGGTACAATGACGTCACTTAAATAAACCAGCAGTCATTGTGGTTATAAAATATATAGTATCAGCTTCCAACATCAGCCTTAATAATGTTTGTCAGTTGGCATAAAATAAAATTTGATTATACACGTTTTATCCAATAAATAAAAAGTGTATAATCAAATTTCAATAAAAGACTTAATATTCAGAAAATTATATAAAATAAGTTACAATAATTAATCTAATCAATACAATTTTTAAATAAGCGTAATAACAAATTCATATCAAAATTCACAGCCTTTGTAAAATGAGTACAAAATAGACACACCAAGTTTTTCATCAATGCAGACAGTTCTTTAGTTACAATAGAAAACTTAAAGAAAGCCATAGCAATGTCAGACTGCTGATCTCTCTGACAGCTCATAGCGAGACGATCAAGATTCTCAGCAAGATACGCGTCATTCGATACGTGCACTTGACAAATATAATAACAAGATAACTCGTTACACTCGCAACTGATTTTGGATCTAATTTAGGAACTTAGAAATCATATTTTGTATAAAGTACAAATATTTAAAAATAATTCTCCTTATTAATATAATATTTTATTCCCAAGTTCTATAAAATAAAAAATTTTGCAAATAAATTCATATGCAAAAAATAAAAATCACGGGCAATTTGTTAACAAATATCTTTAAAATGCTTTATTTAAGTTGAAAGTAATACAAATAAGCATATTGGCCTTGAAAGCTAATTATTAAAAAATTTAATTTTAATTTAAAGTTAAGTATCCCTTGCATCTACATCGACTGATTTTTACAAAAATAACCTATAGTTCATTATTTAAATAAACTGTAAATTAGATTTCATAATTTATTAAACAATTTTTAGCAAATATGAGTTAAACTAAAATCTTACAATTTCCAGAATTGTATAAAGCTTTAACGGATTTCTTCATTTTTGTTAATGCGCTTCTATCAGCATCTACAATCTAAATAAAATAAGCAATTTTATATGAAAATTATGCTAAAATTCAAGAATCGCCCTCAAACAGCACTGCACTATCACAAATGCACAATTTTTGATAGTATGATTATGCACATTTGCTTTTCACAGTTTTGACACCAGTTTTTATTTTACAACCGCTATATATTACTAGGAGTCAAAAAATATGCTATTAAATATGTGGGGGGGAGGGGTGAAGAATGCTGTTTATTTACTCCTGCAGTGTTTTAGAATTTATATCTGATTATCAGCTAGAATTCTATATCATTCTAATTTAATATAATATTGCTCTGTGCAAAGTTTCCTTTTTTAAAGCTAAAAGAGTACACGCATATATCATATAAAATCAAGCAAGTTCTATTCATAAACTAATCCGTATAAAATTCACTCACTAAAATCTAGTAAATAATTTCTCTTAATTTCTGTACATAAAACATCTTATAAACGTATCTCTTAAAACTATCTATGCGCGTAATTTCCACGTTTCTATGCGTGTAATTTCAATATCGTTCAACTCCTCCCCGGCATTCAATTAAAATAAATAATGTATATAAATTTACATAAATTTATACTAAACAGCTAATGTTTACTATAAAATGTACTACTAGCGATTAGAGTTTCTATACGAAAACAAACGCCCGAACTGAATTCACCCCAATGCAGTACATCGTGACAAAGTACGATTTACAAACTATCATCCAACACGACGCCGGGTACATCATCCGGCAAAGTATACTTTACAAAGTCTATCCGGATACAACGCCTACCTCCTCGAGGGCGGCCACCGCGCTCCGACATCCTCCCAACTTCATGAGAAAGTTTGACGTCGTGGGCGAGTTGAAGTCCTCCCAGGCCTCTGCCAGGAACTCCTCGGTGGACATAGTCTGGGGCATGTTGGTCCGGTCTCCCCCGCCGCGACGATTAGGTAAATAATGAGGACACGAGGAGTACGAGGAAGAGGATTTAATTCATTTAATAAATCAATGTAAATAAACAAACTCAGAGATAACCGCAGAACTCTCCCAGGTTTCTTATTCGACCGTACACCCGTTCTAAAAATACCAACAATAAACAAAATTACGTCTATTTATTAAAATAATTATGAAAATCACTCTTTGACTTCAAAATATGTGCAACTATATTTATTTAGCATATTTTTCAAGATATGACATTAGAAAGTATTCCTTAACATGAAGAATTGTTAATTTATGGAACTCCTTACCAGAGTCTGTTGTAAAGGCAGATTCCATAAATAATTTTAAAAATAGATTGGACAATTATTGGATAAATGATGATATGTATTACGATTATGAAGTTGATATGTCAGAATGTGGATTATATTGATTGTTGTCATGTAAAGTTATTATTGTTATTTAAGTTATTTGTGTTATTTTATTTGTGCTTATGCTATAATATGGACATAGAGGCAATTAGCCTGCGTCCATTAGGTACGTTAAGTTAGGTTTTCATTTTAGCATTTTATTTTTATATTCTTAAAAAATACTTTGACATCGTCCCAAAATTTGTTTTAATACATTGAACGATATTGTGCTGAACTTTACTTTACAAATAATTATGAATACTTAATTAATTGAGTTACCAACATCGTCTCAGAAAAACAGTGCAAAGAGAACACTTTAGAAGCTATAATTCTAAAGGTTTAACTTTCTGTAAGAGTAAGCCTATCACGATCGATGACCGAAAGATTTGATTTCTAGAATTTGTAAACAATGATTTGAAAAAAAATCAATAGCATTATGATAAGAAAAACAATTGACTATTCATACACAAGTAACAGCCTACTTAAATCAGTAATAAATGCCAGTATAATTTTTGAACATAGGGTAATTTTAGATTTTCACGTGGAGAATGATTAAATTATAAAAGAAGAGTTAACCAAAGTATGTAGTAACAATACTGTTAGAAAGTTCCGTAATATTATATTTTAAGAGGATAATATTTTAAGACAACATTTTTAGTAATTATTGAAAAAGTGAGTATATTAAATTTTTTTTTAAATTTTATTTTTTTTATACAAACTTGATAACTTTTGAACTAATTGAGATATCAAAGTGCAACTTGATAGTTAAATATCAAATTTCCTCTTCTAAAAACTGATAAAATTTGGGCAAAAACATTTACTTTTGGTTCGGTTATTGCAAAGTCGCTAGGGTGTTATTTTTTG
>JAQIXG010000306.1:0-36197 GCA_034700105.1 Oconnorella tubifera
ACGACATTATAATATAAATTGATACTAATAACTAAATTGTATTAAAATTAATTTATTATTTCTTTTATTTAATAATAAAGATTTTTTTTAATTAAATAAATTAAATACTTTAAATTATAAATCAGCAACGGTGCCACTTAGATAGTTCAATTTGTTCTAGGCTCAAACACTGAGCCTACATTATTATTCCACTAAATTTATGTAATCCAAAAATAATTAATTTTATGCTATTTCTTCATGCCGCCCCCCCCCTTCCTCCCCTGCCCTCTGAGTACTAATATAACTATAATTTAAAAATAAATTCCTACTCGTCAATTGAATAATAAGCTAATTGTCATTCAATAAGCCGTCGAATATTTTCAAAAAACATCGAATGAATTAAACCACTTACACTCTACACTGTATATGCACTGCTAATTAGGCATAGGCGCAAGCCTGTCTAACATTTAACTACCTATCAGTGGTGCACAAACAGAAATAAATTCAAATAAAAGTCCTGCTAATTCTCAAGTGCTTGCAGTAGGCCTTGCAGCATGATGCGTCGGAGAGAGTTTCCTTACTCGCATCAGCAGCCCCTGCAAGCAACAGGTCAATTCAAAGATAAACATTTAAATTTCAGTGTGCTATAATACTCGATTATTAGGCTTAATCTCAAAATTCTAACAATTAATAATGAACATAAGCATAAATACTTCGATATTATCATAAACCATGTGCGCAAATAAAAAAAGTAAATACAAAATTAAATTCCTCGATCAGACGCCAAAAATTAAAAAATTATTTTGAAGGGCAAAACTTCTGAGGCTAACTTAAATAATTGTAATAATTATGGTTCTGTGACAATTCGTCTACAGACTTTTGGTTTATGTTGTATGTTGACGATTGATTATTTAGAATATTAAATTTTCACGAAATATTCCATTAAAAGTTGAGGCAAATAAACTTGATTTAGAGTTTGAATTGAGTTACAATGTACATAGCTATCAAAGTAGTTCTTTTACTAACAAACACCGTACGATCTCGATTTTGCATTATGATACTCCGATCTTGTTGCTTGTCTCTGTAAATATATCCTTCTATATATGTGTGCGTGTTTCTCTAAAGATACACTCCCGCGCTATTACTGAAATGAAAGAAGAGACGGATTGGCGCAAGATAAAAGTTTGATACGTGCCTCAGGGGGAGGAGAGGGTTGGCTGTGGGTGAAAATGGTGAATTTAGAAGAATAATTATTACATAACTATCATTACTTTAAAATGATTCCTTCAATTTTAAAGTGGTAAAGTAGATGCCTCCTTGCATAAAATACGCACAATTCAAACATTTCAATCAATTAAATGAATTCATTTATTTTAAGCTTCAAATAATCATCCGGACAAACTCGGAGATTTTCAGTGATCCGAATGAAACGCCCAAATTGGCTGCCCTTTAAATCTGACCGGGACATTCAGCAAGTGTCTGAAGCAATGTTTGTTTTATACCAAGTTTGTCCAAGCAATAGTTGTTCTCGAGGTTTCAGTAGTAGACAGACATATGATTTTCTTGTACATTGAGCCTGCCTATTTTCACAAGTGCAATGTTATAGCATTGCCCCAAAGCATTCCTACATTGTTTACAGAAAGAAATCTTTCCTATGTATATACTCACAGAATGCAGACCTGCTACGCTAAGAACTTGTGTTTCTCATTAAACGCTTCAAGAGCCGTGAGTCTCTGCCCTGCCTGTAACACTAGGCTGCGTTCAATCGTGCTGCGGCTTATCCACAGATTGCACTGGAATTGACTTTTTTCTTTGTAAAAGCATTCATGATTAGATTTAAGCCAATACTGGAAGAATATTTTATTGTACAGGTTTCTTATCGGAGGTTTTATCGCGCGAATAAAAACAGCATAGTCTCGACGGTTTTATAGGTAGCGATGATAACTGTAGTGACATTATCCTTTTGACGATTAAACGGATTGATAGTAATTTTATTAATCAGAGCAATAAATTAAGCTAATATAAGTTTTTAGAATTAAGATGAAACGCTAGGTCCGTTTAGATATTTTATCTCATGTGCATAGAATTTCAACTATTGAAAGTGGAGCTCTTACTATGCGCTGATAGGAATTTTTTGTAGGCTAATCTGTGCGATTGCATTTTCATTTGGAGTAGGATTAATCATTTTAGTAACAGTTTGGAGTAATAATATTATTATTGTTTGATATAATATTATTATATCAGAATCAGTTTAGAGGGTAGGCCTAATGATAGTACGCCTAAGCCTAGAGTCTGTGTGGGTGTTAAAAATTTGTAATAATAATTTGATTATTGAGTTAAGTAAGTTAACTTAACTTAATATCTAGTTAAGCTAGCTATTAAGAGCTAGACACCAATTATACATACCAGGCACAATGATTGCAATGACTTTGTAAAGTGTTTATAAGGGTAGGCAGTTGTGTTTTAATGTATCGTTTAATCATTTGGAGTAAATAATTTAAACTTGGGAGTAAATCACTCAAACTTGAGCTTCAATGGAGTATTATACAAACTACATTGCTTTTAATGCATCGCGCTAATATATGAAACAATAATGGTAAGTCTACATTTCATTGCTGTTGATTTATTCTTTAAAATATTTTCCCTAGATTTACTCTATTTAAGTTTTAATTTTTAGGCTCTAATTCTAATCAATCAAATCACTTAATTTAAGTTATATGAAGATTTAATTTAGATAAACTTATATTACTGTTTGCAAGTCGCAAGTTTGAAACAAGAATAATTTCATTGAACTCGCTTACATAAACGAAAGCTGATACATTGCGTCTATACACTGGTGCTGCAGCTGTTGCAGTTTTTGAAGTCTGATGTAAAGTATATTATAGGCTTGTAGTTTAGTTCTTCATGTTTCACTACTAGGTGTAACAATTATATTGCTTGAAGTATTGTAAGATGCTGAAATGCTTTCAAATAATTAATTCTATTAATAACTCTCCTACTGTTATCTGTTATATTTTCATCTTGTGATGTTTACAATAAAGAGCCTTGATCGAACTTAAATATTCTAGATTCAAGTTATCAAGAATGAATGATTAATTCTTCTAATTCAACTTTAGGATGATGTTGATAGCTTAAAGATTGACTCAACAGAGCCAAGACTTCTTAGCTATGGGCCACTTAAGGCAGTTTCAATCATGTCCGGACAGCTTCCCAAGTACAGGAGGGAGAGGGACGCGCGGAATAAGGCAATCGGAAGTAGAAATCATCAGCTGATAGACAGCGGGACCCATGTAAAAACAGTCATTAATTTACACGGTATCACTCTTATTCAGGTAATGATGATGATACTGTCATAATAATTATTATTGTAATAAATATATCTTCTTATATATCATGCCTTCATTAAGTCAATAATTTATAAAAGTTATAGTAATTAAACAAAAGATGAAAGTATGAATAAGAACGAAACGAGCATTTTAGTTTAATTTGATAATGTTATTGGGATTTGTAAGAAAAAGAAAAATTATTGTTTTCTGGCTTTTTCTGGGTGGAAGAGAGTACAGGTATACTTTATATTTATTCTAATTTTTCATAAATGTTAACTGCTATATTTACTGATGATTATTGACGATGATATCGTCAATAGCATAAATTTTTATGATGATAAAATTCTGTTCACGAATTGTATTTTATATATAATTATAGTTTATTTATTGACATCTTTTCAACGATGAAGATTTGATGTCTCTTCTTTAGATATAAGTTTGATAAATTGATAATTCGTAACCTTTAAGCAAATTGTATTTTTTAAAGCTACTACATTATTATACTACAAATTGTCTATTTAAAAAGGTGTCTGTTTGTAGGCAGCCAGGGATGGTCTCATAGAGGTCGTGAAGGCCCATTTAATTGCTGGACATTATCAAATAAATGATGTGGATGAAGACGGATACACGGCTCTTCATTATGCAGCGAGATACAATCAAGTTCCAGTGATGACTTTACTGTATGAAGCCGGTGCAGGTGACTATATTACCTAAAGTTGCTATCTGAACTTAAATAAACTATCTAAACTTGCTTTAAGTTAAAAAAAGTATTGAACTAGCCTATACAGTATACAAAGTACAGTATTGTGTAGTGTTTAGTGTATATAATACAAAATCATTTATTTTACATTTGAATTGAAAATCTCAATAATTTAGTTGATTAACGTTGAAATAAAGCGAAAATTTGAATGGAAAGGAGATTAACTGATGGCTCAGTTGAAGGATACGTTCAGAAAGTTAATTTACTAAAAAACTGGGGGGGGGCTATGTTAAATATTTCAATCATTTAATGTGATAAATTTTAAGAACTTCTTGTAAGAACAATTAGAAATTTACCCCATAACAAATAAAATCATATCCGGGGAAGCAACTTTGAGACTCTTTATGATCAGTATTTTTCATACCACCCCCATCCCCCCCATACTCGCTTTATGTTTCACAACTATTATAAACTATAACTTTTATAACGCGAGCTGAATTACTAGGCTATAAACATTGAGAAAGTTTTGCATCAGTACAACCCGTGTATTCTGTGCAGTAATGTAGAGAAGAAGCCTGTATATTGAGTTGTGATCAGATAGTGTAATAGACTTGAAAGATGTAAGCATCAAATTGATTTCGATGAAAGAGTTGATATGCAGACAGACACATAATCATAATATACAGTATACAGAATATGTATATACAGCATATACAAATGCGATACAGATATATAGTATATACACTAGGCTTATAATAAACATGGATGGGCAGAGATATTGGGTGGATAATTAACCCCCCTACTATAATTTATAATTCCATTAGTGGATTTTTAGCTAGATTTGACCTCCCCCCTTCTTAAGATAGTTTTCAAGATATTTTTATCATTAAATTTAATGATATCATTATATTTAATGATAAAACTATTAATTTTGTGTATATTAACTTTTATACTGTTTTTATTATGTTAAATTGCATTGCTATATTCTGTATATTTAATAAATTATGTATTATATAATTGAAACAAAAATTGATTTATGCATCAAAATTAATATATGGCTGCATCTTTCAGTGCGATCCATTTGATGATTTCTGATTTTAAAATTCAGTCATGTTGAATGATTATAATATTTGAAATGTTACAAAGTTTTTAAATTATATTTATTAGTTTGTTGGGGATCATTATAATAATCTTCTTGGTATGATTTTGCGTTTTAGACTTGAATATCAAGCAGGGCCAGGACGAGCAGCGCCCTCTACATTTGGCCAGTAGATACAACAATGACACGGCCACTTATTTTCTGCTGGAGAAAAAAGCTGTTCCTAATTATAAAGATTTTAAAGGACGCACCCCCCTCCACTACGCCACGAGGAAGGGTTATGAAAAAGTCATCAAGGTTTGTACTTTATTTGTACTCTTGCTCAGTGTTAAGATTCTAAAATGATAGCCTTCTTAAATGGGGGTTTGAGTTGTAGTAATTTTTGAAATTGCCTTTGATTCTATGGGCAGTTATTGACTGCTTTTTTAAAATAAGGATTTATCAGAAAGAAATTTCAATAAAAGGTGGCCGGGGGCAGGGGATGGGGGCTAATATCTTCCAAATCACAACTTTTTACTTGTGAATCACAAGTATGTAATTAATGAATTAACTCATTGTTAAAATTGAAGCTCTGCTTTTTAGATGTTAATAAGTGTATCAAGTTGCAATGTTAATGAACCAGATTCTGATCTGACAACACCACTGACTATGGCAGCTTTACAAGGAAACGCTGTCATTTGTGAAACGCTGGTGAGTATAAACTTCTTAAACGTTTATTTAAACATTTAAACAAGCAACAACAATATAATAAGTTTCCATACTTATTGCACCCTTTAGTAAAATAGAAGCTACATTTGAGACTGCTTCCAAACTGCTTTATAGTAATAAAGTTTAAACTTAAACTTAAAATATATTTCTAAATGCTTTTAAAATTTAAATTTCTCTTTTTATTACTTAATTTTAACTGTTATTATTTTGCTATTTTATGGCTTTACCCACCTATACACTCGGGGAGTGGTGAAATAGGAAACCCTAATAGGACAACCCCCTAGGTAGTAGGTGTTTTATATAAATGAATTTTTATTTGTTTAGATATCTCGTGGAGCCGATTATTTAAGTAAAGATATAAATGAGATGACAGCTTTAATGTGGGCAGCAGCTGAAGGCCATACACAAGTGGCCAAGGTTCTTCTCAAAGCCTGTAAGTACAGAGGATAATATTGGATTTGATATTGGGGAGTGAACCATCCTCTTTACCAGCCCTCCTATTTCTGATGGATTTTAAAAGTTTAAAAAACTTAATCCAAAATTGAATTTGCTGAGCAATTTTGTGCTAATCATGTGTATTAGTTCTAAAGACTGTTCAAAATAGGAACATTATCCGTCATAAATAGCAGTAATTCAGTATAATTATGATTTATAATATTTGGATTCCTTTCTGCGATGTGATATATGTGCAAAATTACAATATATGTCTTATACGAATTATTATCATATTAAAAAGGTGTTGAATTTGTCAGCTGGAGCAGCGAGTATAGTTTATTCTAAAGCGCGTTTAATAATAATTTTTGGCTAAGTAGGAATCTTGCTTTACATTTGTTCTGTTTTTGAATTGACATGATAGCTCAACGGCATGGGGCTCAGCATGAAAAACTTTATATCAGAATGTACGACAAGGAGGGAAACACTGCTCTACATTTTGCTGTACAAAATGGTAGCCTTGAGGTATAAAATTTAACTATTATAGATTAATTTAAAAGTTTATTCGTTATAGACTGTAGTTATTAGAGAGTCAAATGACTTGAAACGTTAACAGTTTATACTGACTTTTGAGTGTTAAAATAATGAATTTCTTTTTTACGATACTTTTGCATTTTGTTTGACCTCTTGACATTGAATTAGTTTTTAAAATGAAAATTTGAAAAATTCTTTGCCAACGTTTAGAGAGGGTGAGGGGGTTATGTTTTTAAAGTTAATATTTTAGGATGGGGGGGGATTGATAAAATTGTATTCATTTTCATGCTTTCATTGTTGTAATAGTGACTTATTCGTAATAAATTTTGAATGATAATTTTGATTAAAAATTATAACAGTTATAAATAATTCATTTGTAAATATAATTTATGTACTTCTGCAGGTTGTCAACCTTTTACTGAGTCATGGAGCCGATGTCAACTGTGAAAAGGTTTGCAACTGGATTAAGTTTATTCAAAGTCTCACTTTAATTACTTGAATTAGTCAAAACATTAGATATTGTAAATGCAATGTTAAGTTGAAATATAATACTAAATTGAAATTTTGTTAACAGCAACATGATTTATGATGTCGGCTCATTTGCTTCCTGAAAATTATTAAGCATAGGCTATATAACCTGACATTTATCCTGACATTTATATTTAGCAATAATATATAGTAATAATTTATAGTAGCGGATAAAAGAATCTAAATAAGATATTAACAAGAATTAGAATATAATCAAAATAAGTTTATCTACAGCTCATTCTTATATAAAAAATAAAGTTGATCTCCAATTTCTTTTTTTGGAGCGGGGTGGGGGGGGGAGGGAAAAGACTGGGGGGATAGAGGGGGGAAAATGCTAACTACAATGTTGATTTTCTTTATTACCATTTTAGAAAACTTTTGCTACCCCCCTACACAATGCAGCAATCTACGGCTTTCTTGACATTGCCAAGGTTCTAGTTTACAACGGTGCTGTCATCAATTGTTGTGACATCGAACAAATGACTCCCATACATTTGTAACACAAAAATTTATAATTTGTATTTTTATGTTTTATTTTAAACAACGCTGAAATGTAAAAGTGGTGGACTCGGAGTATAAAGGTCATGGATTTAAGTCCCAATGTGACTGCCAAGTTTTTTGGTTTTTTGAAAGAATTTTATATTGAAAATTATCGCCGTGTTTATATGTCAGTGACGCAATGTATTTTCTGTCTATCTATGTGTTTGCTTCTTTGACTTCCCATCTGTCTGTCTGTGCTTATTTGTTCATTCTTTGATCCATTCATCCATAATTTATCCAATATAACCTCATTTAAGATTCAGTTGAAAAAATTTGTAAATTTCAGAGCTGCTCTGTACAACAAAGTGGACATCTTGGAATTTCTAGTTAAAAGAGTAAGAGATTTTTTATATTCAAGTGAACAATAATCTGTTTTATTGCAATAGCGAGCATTTATAAGATCTTTTTAATTCAAATTTATTTATTACTCAAATTTATTACTGTTAATAGATATTTTACATCTTGATTTTTAATTTTATTTTGCTTTGAATAATTCAGTTTTGACTTCAATTATTAATATTCATCGACTACTGTTTGAAATAAGGTTTCTTTTGTGGTAATTAAACACACAAAATAAGTTACTATACGTATATTAAGTAGAATAGTAGAATAAGCCTGCAGTCTTGTAATAATCTATTTTATTTTCCTAGTCTCTGTATTTCATAAGGGTTTCTATGCGTTTTGCAACTTTTTAAAATGTATTTAGTAATAGTTTTTGTGTTTTTTAAGGGTGGTAATTTGAATGCCAAGAATAAGACAAGCATGTCACCCCTGCATTGCGCTTGTTGGAAAGGTCAGACCAATGCCGTAGAGTTCTTACTTTCTAACGGAGCGCAAATAGCTGAGAATGATATACAACTAAAAACTGCCCTGCATTGGACGGTTGAGTTCGGTCATTTTGAAACGCTTCTTTGTTTACTACAGGCAAGTTTATAGTATTAAGTTGTGATGCAAAATGGCTAGTTTAATTTGATATATGTTTTTGAGAAATTGTTAAGTCAATGTGTACAGTTTTAGATTTGTAATAAGACACTTTTGATGAATTAAACATGTGCTGAGGTTCATCAATAAGAATTTTGATTTTAAAATACCGACTGAGTTGCTTTCCTGTTTTTTAGCACGGGGGAAAGAGTCTGGTGTCGTGTACGGATAAAAAAGATCAGACGGCTCTGCATTATGCGGCTTATTACGGAAATGTGCCGGTAATTATATAATTTTAGTTAATTTTGTAAGCTTAATTTTAAAATTTGAAAATAAAATAATAAATGTGCTATTTATCAGTTTGATTTTATTCAATAATTCTATAATTTTATTGATGTTTTAGAATTTTTATCTCCATGGAGATTAGTTTATAAGATTCATTTAAGTAGCATTGATGTGTTTTAAAGCTTTAAATTCTCTTTTAAATTTAGACTCTTTAATTTCTCTTTTGCTCAATATTTTAACATGTTTCAATGCATTATGTAAATAAATTTCACTTTCTGTATTACAAAATTGAAATTTATTTGTATAATATATTAAAAAATGTGTAGTGCAATGAAGTACAAGTAGTATTGTACAAAATTATTTGTACAATACACTTCATATTTGTAAACATTTATAGTATTACTGTAAATTTACAAGTATTTTGTACAATGACAAAAGGTACTAAAGACATTGCTCGACATGGGGGCCCAGCCCGGGGACAAGGACGAAAATGAATGTTCAGCCCTACATTTAGCCGCTCAGTAAGTTCATAAATACAAAAAAAATTCACATAAAAAAATATAAAAATTGTTTACAAATACAATCAATTAATAAATTAATTTTTTAATTGTTTATAAATGCAATATAATAATTGCTTTACTTCTATTGCTTTCATTATTACATTTTTATATTCATCTTGTATTTTTAAAAGAAATTTATCATGAAAAACCCGAATCGTGTGGTTCATGCACAAATTTCTTTATATTTGATATCCAGGCGTGGTAATGTGAGTTGCATAGAGGTTCTGATACAGGCCAGCAACCATGAGACTAATGATGATGACATCGATGGTAGAACTCCTCTTTTGCTTGCCTGTATATATGGACATCATCAAGCCGTACAAGTTCTTCTGTCTTTAAGCAGTGATGTTTCTTGCAGGTTAGTTACAGCATTTTTTTGTTTTTAGTTTTGTATTATAATACATAATAAAGATACACAATAATCAAATTATAATTAAAATAATAATTAAAATGCAATGTTGTTATAATATACAAAGAAAATTTATTTTTAAAACTTTGTTATTGTATTTAGTGGTTTGTAATGGATCTGGATTGTAATTTATCACATGTGAATTATAGTTAAACATCACTTCATGAGTGATTTCAAACATTTAACTGTTAAATTAGCAAAGTTTATGAGTCATACCGGGACTTGAACTCAGGATCTCTTGATTCAGAGTCATATACGCATTTTGATGAAGTACAAGATGATAAATGCATTTTGAATCGAAAATATTGTTGCTATTTCAGAGATGATGAACATTGTACAGCCCTTATGTTAGCGGCTGGTAAAGGTCACACATTGGTTATGAAGATATTACTTGATAATCACGCTGGTGTAAATGATGTCAATAAGATGAAGGTCTTATTTAATCTTTTTATGTTTATTCACCAGGTGACAGCTCTAGAAAACAAAATCAGATCTCTAATCTTAAATAATGATGATATTTGTCTTTATTTCAAACTGATTAATAAAATCATGATTTATATAAATTATATCAAGAAATATGCGAAGACATTAATATTGTTCTATATAATTGATGTGACTAGTGTGCCTGATCATTTAGATAAATATGATGATCATTATTATAAATAAAGCTATTGTCATCTGTATTTTTATGTTACTTTAGGTGATAAAATGTGAGCTATTTATTAAAATTTTATGCTGTTTAAAGTTGTGTTCAAAATCGATATTAAAGAAAATTAAGCTATTTTTATTATTTTTGAAAATTGAAATAATTTCAATCTTAATTAAATAAAACGTATCCTCAGTGATATTTTGTATTCTTAAGCTTTTACCGGTTTGGAAATTAAATATATAAATTTTCTAAAAACTGATAATTTATTTCCAGTATTCTGCTCTGCATTACGCATGCCTGGGCGGGCATGTCGACGCAGTACAAATGCTATTGGACAAGAAAGCTGACGTCACACTAAAGAACACCTATGAGAGCTCGCCCATAGATCTCGCAATAGACAATATGCATCATGATGTCTGCAATGCAATTCTCTACAATAAAATGTAACTTCTGAAATACACAACTTTGTATCAAATTACTCTAAGATTTGATATTTTAAGATTCTAATAACTCTTATATTCATTGATTTAGATTTGTCTATTAAGCTATTTTTAAAAATTAAGTTGTTTTTAGGAATTCTGATGTAAGATGTCAATCAATTGGAGTGAGGATGGGGAAGGGGCGGGTAAAATGGTAAAGTTTCTTCAATGCGGCCTTCCTTTAAATATTTACGGATATTGTTTTCCTGATTACATTTTTCAATCGGTTGCAATTCTGTATGCTTTCATTTAGACAATGAAAAGACTTTGTCCATCCGCTGAACAATTTAGTTAAAAATCAAAAGCTAAAATTAAATTGTTTCATTCCTTAAATGTTCCTAACTAAAACAGCAGTATATTTATCTATTTATGTATGTATCAATTATGTTTTTTTCTTTTAATACTGATATTATTTAAGTAAGGACGTTTCAATGCTTAAAATATTGATTAATAATGAAATGTTTTGCTTGTTTTCAGCACTTGTCAGGAATGTATGAGTGTGAGAGGTCCAGGGGGCCGCACTGTACTTGATAGACTTATAGCTAAGATGCCTGAAACTGCAATGGTTTGTTCTTGGAATGTTTTTATCTTTTTAGTTGCTTTTAAGAATAATTGTAGTCTTTTTAAGTTGAAACAATTAATATGTATTATTATCATTTATTAGACTAATAATAAATACAATGTAAAGTTTTTATTTTCTTGTTGGTTTTCTTGCAGATTGTGTTGGATCATTGTGTAGAGAGAACGACTAGAGATGATGATGACAAGAATCTAACGGTTTATATTAAAATTAACATTGTTACATTATTAAGTTAATGCTAGAGAAGAATCCGGTAAATTAAATTCATGGATGTCATTCGGAGTAAAAGGGGGGCAGATGGAAGGGGAAACCATTTGCAATGATTGTATATTGTATGAAATTTACAGAGAGTTAGAATATAAAAATAATAGAGTGTTGACTATTTCAAATGAAAAAGATATGATTAACTAAAAAAGAAAGGCCGTCACTCGTTTTTGTGGAAAATGTTTCCTCCTACCTGGAAAAGGTAAAATGAGGTCCCTGTTTAATTAATGCCTCAAGAATGAACAGTTAAATGGGTGATTGAAGATAAGTTATTGAGGCAAACTAATAATTATTGAGATTAGATAGATAAGTAATATGACACCTTTTTTATACATTGTAATCTAGTATTTAAGATGCAAGTTTTTACCAATCTTTCAATTAACGATAGTTAACAATGTGATATCTAACTATAAATGAATCATTGCTTGAATATTTTATTGTTTTATATTTATTTCAGATGAAATTTGACTATCACTACATTGATCCTGGCCCTGATGACCCTGGCTGTCAGAATAATCGTTACTTTGCACTTAATGTTAGTTCTCTTTCTAATTTCGCTCTTTATTTTCTGTTTAAGTAAAAAATGATCGATTATCTGATTTTTATCTGTCAAAATAAAGTCGAGTATACCAATATGATAATTATAATTAATAATTATAATGACAACCAGGTAATTTCAATGCATAATAATATAATATAGATGATAATATAGTAATAATTAAATGTATTTTTTGTGACAGTTTTTGTGCACTGGTATAAATAGAAGATTATTACTGGATTTATTTTAATTTTCCATATTGATTTGATCATTATTTTGTAAATTTATGCAAGGCCTAAAAGGCTTTATCAGTTTGATGCCTGGGGGATAATGATTTGAGTAGGATGGGGGGTAGCCTCTGAGGTTGGGGGCAGGTGCTACTTCCTGAATTTCTAATAGTTTATTCCTATATAATAATTAAAAAGAAATTACAAGATTTGCGAAAGTTTGTGCTATGAAGCTTAAATTAAAACGATTAAAAAAGTGACAGTTTAAACGGTAAATATTTTATTCCATTGTACAACATTATGTGTACATCTTTATACACAGACTATGGTTGTACACGAAAGGGATCAACTTTTATCACACCCCCTCTGTCAAAATCTCCTCTCTCAAAAATGGTAATTTTATTAAAATTTTATTTTAGTCATAAATTTATTTAATAAATTTATTAAAAAATTATTAAAATTGTCTACAGTAAATCTAAAGTAATTAGTTTAAAGTATAAAGTAAATTTTGTCTAATTAATATATTCAGAAGTTGTCTATTCACAGTTATTCTATATTGTGGATGTTTTTTGTAGTAATAGTAGTAGTAATTATTTGATTTAAGTAATTGCTATTCCATCTCAGTAATTTCTCTTTGTTGCAAATAATGAATTAACTTCATTATTACATACTTTATTTTATTAGACATCTTAATGCGCTACTTTCTCTTGTATATTGTTTAATTTGTGAATTTTACTTCCTGCTATAACTATACTGTTGATTTTTTATATTAAACG
This sequence comes from Oconnorella tubifera, assembly GCA_034700105.1. Classification (NCBI taxonomy): domain Eukaryota; kingdom Metazoa; phylum Annelida; class Clitellata; order Enchytraeida; family Enchytraeidae; genus Oconnorella; species Oconnorella tubifera. The sequence goes on from JAQIXG010000306.1 coordinate 13,535, forward strand.
ATTAAATGAGCACAATTTTATTGATTTCATGATTTAATAATCGAACTTAAATTTGATCAACTAATCTAGTGAATAGTTTTTAGTAAATAATAATAAATAACTTTCTAATACAATATATATTCAGTGAATAAATACTGTATATATTCAGGGTGCGATTTGGTCGTCAGATATTCTACCTAAACCTTCTGTCTTACCTCGGTTACTTGTCCTGTCTGACCATTTTTGCGTTCTACGAGTTACCGGACTTGTTGCATCAGAAGAACGGCTGCGCGGTAACGCTTAACGAAACGATACGAGCTATTAAACATAGAGGAGATGAAGAGGAGAGAAAAATACTGAATATTCTGAGAAATGTGAGGATAGATATTATATTTATAATAATAATAATAATATAAAAATACATATTTAATACAACATGTTTGTAATATTTGTACACATAAAGTTGTATTGTTATATATATTGATACTATGTAATATCTGTACAAGTAAAGTTGCATTGTTTTATATACTGATAGGCTTGCTATGAAATATTTGTACTGAATTACTGTATATAATATTACTACACTATACTATACATTGCACTATACCACACTGAAATACACAATTCAAGATACTACTATACTACTGTATTGTACTATACTATTATACTGTGCTATACTATTATACTATTACTGCTATGCTATGCTATGCTATGCTCTACTGTTCTATATTATGCTATTATAAGCTATTCCATGTGCATTGCTATGCTATTCTATGTTATTCTATTCTATGCTAGGCTATGCTATTCTAGGCATGCTATGCTATACTGTAGATTGTTATATACTATTTACTGTACTGTATTATACTACTATACTATACACTATAGAGTTCAAACTATACAGTGTTTTAATTAAAATCTAATTAGTTTTGACTTTTTATTTCTACATTCCAGGCTGAACCAGCCCCTCCTTACGCGTATAATTCAGATCATCGATACCAAGTGAATGTTGCTCTTCTTTATTTCTTTGTCTTTCTCTTTCTCCTGCGCGACTTTACTAAGATTTTCAGTCAGGTAAGTAACTCATCATGCGTGAAAAGTTTTATTTATTGCAAATTGCTTTATTACAATGTGAGTGTGCTAATAATAGTTATCTGTTAATTAAGTTTATTTGAAACTGAGGCTAAAATCAATTAATATATACTTTTAATATATATATATGTATATATCAATTAAATCAATAAATATATATATATTATCAATTAAAATCAATTAAAAATATATTTTATCATTTAAAATCAATTAAATATATTTTGCTGAATTAAATCAATTAAATGTATATTTTATCTAATCAATATACCTGACCAATTAGCCTGATATTAAGCTGTTCAAATTTCATTATACCGGTTTTTTTATACACCCTTTTCTAAAGCCATTTAGTGGCAATCATATTTATTTATTTTTGGCATTTTTTTGTGATGTACCCTACTCTATAACCCATAGTTGCATACCGTTATGTCTTGTGATTGCTGCGTTTGTTTCAACAGAGGGTGAAGTATTTCTTCAACTTCTACAACATCATAGTTTGGATTCTCATCATCTCAACTCTGCTGTTCATCATTCAGAAGTTCATGGAGACATCATGTCTGGTTCACTGGCGCGCTGGCTGGATCGCCATGTTCCTGGCCTGTATCAATCTCATCATGTACCTCAGAAGGTGGTTTGACCATATTTTGTAAAATAAAAACGAATTTGATGACATCATCTTCGAGTATTTAATGCTGAAGATCTGGGCAATCTTTCAAAATGGTCCCAGTAAATCAGATGTGATAATGAATCCTTTAAGTTTAGCATCATGTTTAGGTTTGATTTGAGTATTAAATTAATTTTTCGGAATAAATTTGTTGGATTAATATATTCAGGGTCGTTTTGTGTTTTTATAGCACAAAACTGTTATTTCTTTTTTTTAAGTTAAGAAAAATTACTTAAGATCATATTTTGCACTAAATTTTACTCTATATTATAATAGGAGAGAGTATTTTCTTTCCTGCTGTAGATTTATATGATTAAATTTATTGATTTTAGGATAGACCTGCTTGGCATATATGTGATCATGTTTGTTACAGTTTTAAGCAGTTTACTCAAAGTAAGGACTTCGTTTATTCTTTTTTTCTCTCTCTCTCTAGCAATTTTTACAAATGACTAAAATCAGTGACATTGATTTGTTGAAATGTTCATGTTGATTTTTTATTTAAATATTTACGCCGATTTCGGTAATTTTATACTTTTTCTTTAAAATGTATTCTTGATTGATATAAAATAAATATTAATTACGAAAAATATGAATAAATTGCAGGTTGCGTACCTTCAATATATTTAATTTAATTTTTGTTTTGTAATAGGTACATATGTATATAAAAGCTATTAGTCTACTTCGTAGTTTTATATACTATATTAAAAAGGCCTTCTTTTAAAATATCATCAAACTTATTGATCATATTTAAAAAATTGCATTTGATTAATATTTTCTTTTATTGCCTTAAATGAATTATGCCTGTGTATGTTTGTGTGTATCCTTGTAGGTAGTGCTAGTGTTTCTAATGTTCTGTTTTGCCTTCGGAGGCTGTTTCTACATTCTTCTGCAGCACATTGTAAGTGTTTTAGCTTTCTCTTTAGATTTGATACAATTTTATTTTACTGATTCGCCTTGATATAATTGCTATATATGCCATATATAATTTATGTTACCACACAATTTGTGAGACTAATATGCATGACTAGTTATCAGAGTTTGTTATGCTCCTTTAGGTACCCTTTATTTCTGTTAAATTAAAAACGTTGATTAATAGTAAACATTGTCGTTTCTTTTGATACATGTCCCGCTGCCATTAGCTTAATTAATTGACTAACTAATTAATTAATTACTTTTTATTGTACTGTACATAGCAAGTATTTGCTGACTTTGGCACACTGATGTTGAACGTCGTTGTGATGACGCTGGGTGAGATTGAGTTTGTTGATTTATTCATGAAGTCGGAACTTGAACCGTTTAAGTACGATATACGAATACAGCTTCTCATCTTTCTCTTTCTCATGCCCATAGTTCTCATGAATCTCATGGTTCGTATTTTAGTGTTTTTGTGATGATTATGACATTCATAATGCCGATAGATAGGTTGACGAAGATGTTTGATATATTATTCGTTAGTTATAAAAAAAATAAACCCAAATGTAGAATTGAGTTGAGTAAAGAGATTTATTTTAGGTCAGAGGATTTGTGTTTGAAGTAATTATTATAAATTAGTTTAATAGTTTTGTATTCACAGTAATTTTTATAATTTGTTACCATTTGAGTCTATATTTATATATAATATATATATAATACATATAATAGATAATTAATTATCTACATTTTGTAGATAATAAAATTTTAAAATTATGAAAAATTTTTATAAGTGAAAATTATTGATTTGTATTCTTTAAAAAGTGAATATTTGATCTTAAATTTGGCTATTTTGATATGTGGGAACAATCTGCATTTATAACATAAATAGTGTAAACATTTTTTTAGATTGGTGTAGCTGTTGGTGATATTGAAAAGATCCAACATAACGCTTATTTGAAGAGAATTGGCCTTCAGGTTACTGAAATTGTTATTTCAAATTCTTCTATTTGTTAATTTACATTTATTTTTCTATATATATAATTACGATTAGAACTATTTGCATGTGAATGTTTGTAATAGGAATTTATGTAACTGGCTACAAAATGAATATATTATGTTAATAACATTTCATAGTAATCAGAATATTAATACTGAAACTCTACTGTTTATTAATACTCACTACATTATTAGTTTCATGTTGATTCTTTGAATGATTTGTTATATTATACATCAAGTAAAATATAACAAATATTATTTCTTTAATGATATATAAAAAAATATTTCTTCCATTTTTCTTAATTTATGCTATTTATTACATTGCTTCATACAATAGAGTAATTATTACTGCATGGTCTGTTGTTCATATTTTGTATTAAAAGGTTGACTTGATGTACAACTTAGAGAACAACATGCCTAAGTTTGTACAAAGAAGAGTTCATGTAAAGAGAGCGACAGTTAAACCTAACGAGGGAAGAATGTCTGTCTGGCAAAATGTGCGAATTCCTTCACGATCATTTTCACTACAAAATTAATTCGATCGTTTACAATACAAAATGATTTCTTTGCAAAATGAAGAAATTATTTCGTTCGTAAAATAATTTCTTCATTTATAATTTTGAAATTATAACTCTGGACTCAGAATTTTAAGCATTATAGCTTGTAACAGTTCATTAACTTGCTACATTCTTTAGCAAGGATTTTAAATTCAGCATCAGAAATTCCTAAACTTGAAAGCAATACTTACATTTCTTATATTTTGTTCATTCACTAACAGCATCTTTTAATTAGTAGCTTAAATTCATCATCTAAAGCGGAATTCATAACTTTAAAGTATAACTTGGATTCTGTATTCTCTCTTTTATTGGGTTTAGGTTTTACCTTTAATGCATAAAATATTTTTGCGTAGATTTCAGCGTTCCTATTTGGCAGTTCACGTAAGGTTCAGTTTATAGACGCGGGCAGCAAGGATAAGGTTACAGTCAGACTTGAAGTGCTTGGGGAAAAACTACGTGTTCAGCAACAAACGTAAGTTTACGTATAATTCCTTTATTAATTGAAACTCACTCATATTGATTGCCTTTATTCTCTAACTGACTGACATTGATTGACTGACTTCATTGTCTAATTGACCAATTATTTAATTTCAGTTTAAAGCTAATGATGACTGGCTTACAGCATCAGTCGGCTGTACTCAGTCAAATTGCTGCTAAATTAGAAATAAACATGTCCGCCGCCGGGTCGTCTCATTACTTCGAGGGACCTATACTACTTCCTGTTTCCGCTGACTCACAATCCGGCTATGAGGGAACGGCGGGAATTGATCGGGGAAGAAGGAAATCTGTGCGAAATCTTCCCGGGAAATCTGAACGACCAAGATCGACGATTATATGAGCCATTTTGTAGTTTATAAAATAAAAGTCAATGCTTGTTAGCGAAGTGGTTAAAGCACCGGACTCGGACGCGTTAAATCCAAGTTTGATTCTTGTGAAAGTTCACTTTGTTAACTTGCTGAATCCTTTAGTAAGATGTTTAAATCGACAGCTGCGTTTGAGGCATGGTTCATATTATATGTTTAATCCATGCTGTTAAACTTAAATTATTAAATTTTAAAGGCATTTGACAGAATGCACAATTTTGTCAACATTTTGTCTAGCTTTAGAGCTAGAATTTGAAATGAAAATCTCTTTTTATAAGTAAAATAAAATTATGTCAACTTAATGAAGAGAAGTTGCATGTCTGGTATAATCATGATTGACCAATTATTTTATGATTTAAATTATGTTTTGAATTATGTTTACTTATTTTTTAAGAAGTTAAGTATTTAAGTTAAATGTATATTAGAAAATTGAATCGAGTGATTTTAAATCCAGTAATTAGTTTAAATAGGCTTATAGAAGATATTGATTTAAGTTAATTTTTTTGGCATTCAGCCATGAAATAAAATAAAAAACTCTTTTTAAAAACTTTTTAAAAACTCCATTGTTGATATTTAAAATTGTACATTTCAACTACCTGAATGTGATATTTCAAAAGGCAGACTTCAAAAATACAATTACATGTTTAGTGCCTCTTATTTATATGCTGTGACCATTGTAAATAACTAGATATTTTATAATCGTGTAACTTTTTTAGGCGATCTAACTCTCATTTTCAAGCATTATTGTTTGAAACATTTATCTTTGAATATACGAATAATTTTGTCAAACATTTGACCAGATATATTTATTGCCATAAGTCAGTTATGTATTTACTGTTCACATAGATGCATATAATGTATATATGTTATTTATCATAATTATAATTATTGTTCATATTCTAATTATGTTCGATGTATTGAAGTTGTGAACTTCCTAATAATACTGATGTAAGTTTAAATGCTTTAAGATGCTTATTTAATGTAAAACCTGATGCTTTTTTTGACAGGATTAACGAGTTTATATTTCTGTATATTTATATTAATTATTGCTAAAGATTTTATATTTATTTTAATTTATTTGGTTTTTATCATAAGTTAATATTTTAGAGAATTATCGTTTCGACGTAATATTTTAATGAAATAAAATCAACGAATGTAGTCATTTGGATATTTTAATTTCTTTAATACAAATCACGAATAAGTATCACATGATAAAACTAAGAATAAAATTCATCCATAACAAAATTATTAAGTTATACCCTCGCCCCTCTCTCACACAGATTAAGTATTTTTCATACAATTGCAAAAAGAACAAATGAATATATGTAAAACAAATAAGAAAAGATCCAGAGGCTATGTTCACTACCCTTATACTACTAAACATTCTTGGTAAGCTAGTGTTTGATTACAAAGTTATAATTCAAAATATATTAATTGAAATTAGTTATCTTACAATCTGTTCTTTATTGAGAGAGAGAGAAGATTGAAATAAATCTTATAAATCTTCAATTAAGTCGCAACATGGATGCCTAATAATGTCACAAAATGATCTAATACGAATAATACATCACCTAATTAAACCACAAAATGGATACTAAGTTAACCACAAAATGGCTGCCAAGTTAGCACACAAAATGACTGACTAATTGAACACTTTCTTAATACTCCAACGATTTTAAAACTCAATAAAATATTATATTTTAAAATTACATTTTCTTATTTTTTTTCTTTATTTTAATGTTCTGCTTTTTCAACGGGGCATAAACGGCTCGCGCGCCACTAACTTTGATGTCGCTCTCCCATTTAATGCGATGTAGTGTGTATAAACGCATCGCTGCTTGCGCGTCTTGTATCTGTACGAAAAATAAAGATAGCACATTTTAACGGTACAAAACGACACCAAATACTTTAACCCGATAAAAAAGCCTTATCAATTCATTTCGTAACCCTAACCTAATTAACTTTTAACTTAAACCTAACTCTAACGTTAACCCTAACTCCTAACTCTATACCGTTAACCCTAAATCTTAACCCTAATCCTAATCCAAACCCTAAGAATTGATTCCATATTTATCAGGGCTGTTTTGACGGAAAACGAATTTTAACTTTAGGTAAACTACGCGAGTAATTATAAGTCGAATATAGAACAAACGAGTAATTTTAAGGTATAAAAAATCTAATATTTTAGAAATGTATTTCTTTATCAGTGGAATGATAATAGAATTTTTAACATAATGTAAATTTAATAATATTGATTCATTTGTGATAATAATAATGATGATAATAATGATTTATCATCATTATTCATTATTATCATCATTATGATAATAATGATGTTCAACTCACAGAATTATGTTCCCCATCTTGTACTTGTACATTGAGTAGATTCTTAGCCAGTTTTTTAAGTGAAGGGATGGCCCCCCCACTGACGGCTCTAAACGGTTTGTATCTAGACGTATCCCGAATCATTTTCTTTGGATGATCCAAAAATAAAACCTAAAGACAACAAATATTGGATACATGGATATTTCATTTACGGATTTTGTATTCTAAAAGTAACATAATTTGGTAAGTAAACAATGATAAGCCAAGGAATAATAGCCTAAATTCTAACCCTAAACCTCATCATGTCTAATTGTTACTCCATTGTAGTCTCAAACAATTATAATAATATTCAAGATTAGGGTTAGGATAGACATTAAGGATAAGATGAACTTTATGAAAACAATACACATATACATAGAATTCCATACACATAGAGTTTGTATATAAGAATTTTTTATAGAAATTAAGATTTTACTTACAGCAACTTGCAAAAGGGTGCAGCAATCAGTAAATTCAAAAGTCAAACAAACAGTATGACACCTGAACTCATTCACTCTCTCGGTAAAGCTTTCTTACAATAAGTTAATCGTATTACTAAAGGGTGCAACAAGTTAGCAAAATACTGCAATCCATGTAGATTTCAAACATCAGTTTTCACTTTAATAAATATTTAGCACGTTGAAACAAACGATGACTGACCTTAAGATCATGATGAACAGCATGACCAACTAGTATTCTTCCTTCCAGCATTTCACTGACTTGCTTCTGTATCGTTTTGAAATCAACAGCACTCTCTGTTTGAGTATAAAAAAATCAACAATAAAATAACGTAATAAATATATAATAATATAAAGCGTTAAAAGACAACTGAAATATGCAAGTGAATCAATAGTGTAACCAGTCAAATTCATAGGATGAGGTTAGGGTAAGGATTTCGGTTATGATTAAAGTTTTGATTCTTAAAACAGTGCAGTATATAATTTCCTTTAAAAAAACGCAATAATACTTACTATTTAAAGTTTTTGAAACAAACTTCATCTTAAACTTTAGTCTTAAACTTTAAACAAATAAAGCAGCATATCATTTTTTAAATTTAAACTATTGAAACTAAACTGATTAAAGTTGAATTTTAATCTACAAATTACTAAATTACTTAAAGTTTAGTTTTAATTTAATAAATAAACTAGTGTACCGCTAGTTAAATCCGCCGGTCTAATGCCGCTAACATGCGTCCTATAATCCATTACTTTTTCTTTTTGTCTACAAAACTTATCATACACGCACTGGCCGTACTGATTCACCATGGAAACGCGCGCTAGCACGCTCTCCTTCCCTCCGTAACCAATGCCAACCATCTCGCAGTCAATAGCGATGGCTTTCGTTAAACTGCGCGACATCAGATTAGAAATATAACGTTGTAGCTTAACGGAGGAATTATTAGAATAGTGATATGACCATAAGATTACATTAACGTCTGGATTATAATATTATATAAATGATGTCTTAGATGTAGTTGTCAATTTAAGCGTCTTACTAAAGGATGCAGCTAGTAAGAGAAATAGTGAGCTATCTGGGATTCAAACCTGGACCTATCGATCTCGAATTCAATCTTTGATGCCAGTGATAAAAATTATCAAATACCAGATTTGAATTATTTCAATGACTGATGACATTAATAATGACACTACTCTTTAGAAAATGCACTTAAGACAAAAAAAGCTTCACTGATAGAATGTCTGCCGATCTTTCTAAAGGTCTCACATTCAAATCCAACTCTCATAGACTACGAAAAGTTTAACCAAATCAGTCGATTCTGGTACCCCAACAAAACTGCCCCAAATACATTAACTCAACAAAATGGCCCCATCATCAATTCATTTAATAATCCTAAGCCTAACTAACTATAAACTTAACCCAAACCTTAGCAGCAGCCCTACCTTTAAACTTAACCCTAAGCCGAATCTTAATTTTAACCCCAACCTTAAGAATTAATAGTTGGGACCGTTTTGTCGGGTTACGGTCAAAACTATTTAAAATTAAAACAAATAAAATATGAACTGGTAAACGGCACAATAAAAAATTCACTGACCCTTGAAATGAGTCCGGTTTGACCAGAGGGTTTCTCTGACCCCCGGCACTGACACCATCAGTGACAGAAGTGACATCTGATGACTGATGCGTCGGTTCTATTAGAATGTCATCTACGTCGTCAAACCAAATCTGTGACGACATATCGCTAGATGTCTGAGCGCTATAGCAAAATAGCAACTAAAATCAATTGATTAGCTTGTACAGTATTAAAGGGTGCAGCAAGTGATATTTTGATATTCATACATTTTTATTAATTCCAATTTAATGTGAAATTTCGTTGATGAGCACAGTTTATTGTCATATTCTCTGACGATCTTTCTTTCTGATGTACCCTTCTACCAAGCCAACAGATTTATAAGATTTATATCTTCTTCCCTGATCTCACTTTAATACTTATAAACTTACAACTTATAAGTTAAACTTGAAACTTATAAAATGTGATAATAAGTGAAACAAACCGAACAAATTTAATAAATAAATAATAAAAATCAATTTTTTTATCAAATATCTTACCCATTAGCAATATTTATCCCCTTGTTTTGACCACCCCCCTCCACTGCGCTCCCCCCTTGAAATTCAATCTTAGGCTTGTTATATTTAACAATACCGGTCTGCAATCACAAATAGATACCGCATAAATTATTATCATAACACTATATCAATTAAAATTATTGATAAAACAATTCACAAGAAAATTCACCAAAAGACATTTAACGTGCAATATTGATTCTACCTAGTATAGCCTTTAAGGGTACATATTATGGCTTGTTGCCCCCCTACTATTCCTCTCAAATTTACCCTTCTTCCAATTTAATACAATACCCCTTCTTAATGTACCCTTCTTCCATGCTGTTAATTTAAATAACCATTCACTGAATCTGCTAGCACATCAAACCATTTCAAAAATCTATAGTATCTATCTATCTATTTAACTTCATCATCCGTCATTAAAATTCTAAATCACAAATGTAAAGCAAACCTTAATTAGCTGCTTCCAATTTGATGACACTTCTACAAGCTTTCTAGGCCTTCCCACCCCATCCCCCCTCTCCTTCTCACCTCCCTCCCTTCCCCCACTGTTTTGAGCACTAGGTTTTATGCCTAATTTCATCTTATTTTGTGTAGTTTCTTCCAAATGTTTCACTTTATCTAATAAAGTATTTTTTGACTCATTTTTAACTCCACATAGCCGGGCATCTTTAACTTTAATCTTGACATTATCATTCGCTGATTTTGAGTCAATTTTAATTTCATATTTTTTCAACTTAATGACAGTATTTTTCTTCTTTTTAAACGCAACAATTGTTGAACATTGACTGGACTTTGCAGATACATCGGAATTTACTATTTCCTTTGAAATTTCGTTAGAAATAATCGATTTATTTCCATTAATAGTTTTTCCTGAGGGTTTAATAACATCATCATGACGCGATATATTGCTAACTGATTTTACAATTGACGAACTAGTGTCAACTGTTGAGTTTATATTTTCATTAAATTTCAATTTCAATGTTCGTTTCTCATCACATTTATCAGGGTTTTTAGTTTTAGTTTTAAATTTAGTATTAGAAGCAGTTTCTTTCCCAAATATAACTGTATCATTTCGCAGCTTTTTTACTGGAGGGGAAATTCCGGGGGATGTATTCGAACAAGTCAACTGCGATGCCGAGGATTTAATTCTTTTGGCGGCAATGAGATTATCATTTGTGTCCAAACACAAAACTTTTCTCTTGCGTCCCATTTTGACAACTTTAGAGTAGATAAATATTTTGTACAATGCACAGTTCACATCTATTCAACGATAATGAGATACATTTAAAAAAAATCCCAGTCAGATTACAAATACATTTAATGATAGAATTCTCCTATTTAACAATGTGTTTAATTGAAACAGGTCAAAGGGGAAAAAGATCTAACATACCTATAACACATAACACACTCAATTAATTAACATATAACACACTATAACACATAACACACTCAATTAATTAACACATAACACACTCAATTAATGCAATTTAACTCTTACTAAATTAATAATTAATTATTGATTTATTTAAAACAATCGCTAATTAAATAAATAGCAAATGAAATAATATATCACATTAATGTTATTGATTTATTTATTTAATAATTAATTAATTAAATAACTAATAATAATAATCAAAATAAATTAAACCCACGTTTGTCTAATTATCGCTCATACTGAAATCTTTTTACCAGAAATCCTAAATTTTTTAACTTCAAACTAGCACCAAAAACCGAAATAAAAATATTTCATAACTAAAAATATATTGATAATAACAGCATTTAAAAAAATAAGTTTAATCTTTATTTTTATAAAACAGAGGGGAATCCTAAAACAATTCGTGAATTGTAAAATTATCTAAAAGTCTTCACTTCTGGCGCATTTGTTTACATTTTGCTTAAAAATAAACAAAAATAAATAAAAATCCATAAAAATACATAAATAAAAAATGCACAAATATAAGAATAATGCATAAATACATACAAACATAAATTAAATATATAATTAAATAACATTTAATATCAAAGTATCCGATCAATTGCAGCGTAATTTATTAAACAAATAAATTAAAACAATGGTACACAATCTTGATTTAAAATATTTCTACGAAAATCTCCGGGCCACTAAGCCCCCGTACGAATGCCCCATCAGGGACTGCGGCCGGGTCTATAAGACCTACGCGGGCATAGAATTCCATCTGTGCAACTACGATCACGATAACCCACCGGACGTCCCCGGTGGGACCCCCTCTAGGGGTGGCAGTCCATCGCGTAAAGGGGCCGCATCGCGTCAGTCACACGGACAGAATCGAGGGGTTGCATCGACCCCCGCGTTCACCCCGTTCCTTCATTCCCTCAGTAGGGATGTAGGGTACGAGGCCGATTCAAAGACCGTCGTGGAAGTTGAAATAGCCGGAAAGACGTATAAAATCGACGTGTTTGAGCCGATTGACGTCATTGTTAGAGATGACGTTGTGGAGGGAGGGAGCGAGGAGAAGGGGTTGAGTGTTGATACATCGGTGGGAGGCGCAAGGAAGGAGGGGGTTAGTTTGTCCCCGGGTAGACTCCCTGAGGCACACTTTAGGATGTTGGAGGACTATGTGCCCCCCGTGGATGTGCCTCCCTTGACTGCTAGTTATTATAGATTTATAGAGAAAAGTGTGGAGGAAGTAGAGGAGCATGTGTATTATGATATGGATGAAGAGGTGGGTTCATTATACTCTGTCTTCAACTTAGTTTAATTGTTTTAATTAAACTACTTTTAATTGTTGAATTGTTCACGATTGATCATGTAATTTATGTTTGTATTTGGTTTGAAAATAAACTAACTATTAGCACGCTTTGTTGAACTGCTTTTGTTTGATTTACTGCACAATTTTCTTTGGGAATCAAAATCTTTGAAGCTTTTTTTTTTTTTTATCATTTTCAAAGGAAAATTTATTTACTTAATTTTATGTACTGCACTGTGTTAAAAATCAAGTGTTTACTTTGTCCCTTGTTATTTGCTCGCCCAGTTTATAACTCTTCACCGCATTGTCATACTGTGTTTAATAAATTTTAAAATGATAAAAATACACACTAAGTCATCTTTACTAAATAGTCATTTTGTGCTGATGTGATGTAGGATGCTATTTGGTTGGATCTTATAAATCGTGAACGCAGCAAGCAGCGTGTCCCGAGCGTGTCTCGTGATGTCTTTGAGTTCTTGATGGACAGACTGGAGAAGAAGTCTTTCCTTGAGCCCCAGATGACGGAGGGCTCCCCTCAGAGGAATGATGAGGATGCCGTTTGTTGCGTTTGCCTTGATGGAGAGTGGCATGTTAATAATGTCATCTTGTTTTGTGATCTGTGCAACATTGCAGTGCATCAGGTTAGCGGTTTCATAAGAAATATATGTTAGGTTAAGTTTAATGTCATTTTACCTTAGTATAACAATGTCTCAGACGTAGCTGTCAATTTAAGCGTCTTACTATGGGATGCAGCAAGTTAGAGGAATAGTGAGCTTTCTGGGATTTGAACCTGGACCTGTCGCGTTTGAGTTCAGTGATCTAACCACTTCACTAACAAGCTTTGAGTTGAATATACTAGTGTATTTCTTAATAATTATTTAAACAAATCTGATCATTAAAGAAGTGGTTCGAGCATGGGGACTCAGATTCAAAATGTCCCGGATTTATGTGGTCATTATGTGGAATGTATTATTCCGCTTACTTGCTGCACCCTTTAGTAAGATGCTTAATTTAAAGCTTTTTTATAGGACATTTATAAATGATATTAAAGAATTTAATATCATTTATAAATTTCTATCTGTATACAAAAATGAACTGTTGTTAAAGCTTATATATCGTATTTCTCTTACAATTTTCCAGAATTTTCATCAAAACTTTACCAATTTCATTGCAATTTTATTCCCAGGAGTGCTACGGGGTGCCCCACATCCCCGAAGGCCCCTGGATCTGTCGTCGATGCCTCCACTCCCCCTCAAAGCCCGTAGACTGTTGTTTGTGCCCCAGTAGACGGGGTGCGCTGAAACAAACTGAAGCGGGGCGCTGGGCACACGTGGTGTGCGCCGTTTGGATCCCAGAGGTCGGTTTCGCTAACTCCGTGTTTCTGGAACCGGTGGATGGGATTGAAAGGATTGCGCCAGCCAGATGGAAACTGACTTGTTATATTTGTAAACAAAGAGGCATAGGTAGAAATGCGCTTTTTACAGTTTTTACGATGAATTTAGAGTAAAATGAACTCGTTTTGATTTCTTATATTTGTAAACAGTAGAGGGGGTAAGTAAAAAACTGTTTTTTTTATATTTACTGATTAAATGGAGTGAAAGTAAAATTCAGATTAAATTTAACTACAGTCAAAGCGATGAAGCAAATATCTACATTCTTCTATAGATAGAAATGACAGAATACCGCTTTGTTATAAATGTTTTCTTTGCAGTCATACTTTAAGTGCAAAGTAAACATAAGTTGCACCAGTCTACCTGTAAATATTACTCTCTTATATTAAGAAACACCGGTCTAAATGCTGCTGACTTACAGGCTCCTGCATACAGTGTCACAAGCCAAGCTGCTACACTGCCTTCCACGTAACTTGTGCCCAAGACGCTGGCCTCTACATGCGCATAGAGCCCATCCATTCCACCCCCCTACTCTCCCCCAACAATCCCTCCACCCCGAGTCTAGCGGGGCCCTCTCCAATGGGACCAGCGGGGGGAGCGACGAGCGTTAAAAAAACGGCTTTCTGTGACGTGCATTCTCGAAGCGATGCTCCCTCAGGGGGAGGGAAGGGGGAGGGGGGGAGTAGTTGTGAGGAGGGAGAGGGCGAGGGGGAGGAGAAGGGGGCGCGAAGGGCTAAGGCTAAGATGAGGTGGGCTAGGAGGGGTTTGGCTGAGGGGAGGGGAGGTGGACCTACTTTGTCTATACCTGTTATTTCACCACGCAGGTTGTGTGTTTGTTTGTTTGTCTCTCTGTGTGTCAGTTTGTATGTTGGTTTGGCTGTCTGTTTGTCTGTTAATTAGGCTCTCTGTGGGTGTATTTGTCTTTGTGTCTCTCAGTCTCTTCTTAACATAAGATGAGTTTATTTAAATTTTTTTTTTAAATTTTTGTAAATTTTTGTATTTCCTTACTGGCAGACTCTCACAGTGTTTTTTTTATGTGTCTATCTGTTCCTCCATCTATCTGTCTGTCTTTTTCTCCTGTTGTCTGTCTCTTTTCTGTCTATTAGTTTTCATTGTCTTTCAGTTATTGACAAAAGCTACGTCTTGATGAATCTAAGTAGTTTTCTTAAATCCTATAAATCGTTCAGTCTTATATAACTCTCACTAATTTAATATCCAGTGTCAATTTTATTATATATGTTTTTTTATGTCCCTTTGTATATGTTTCTTATATATTTCTTTATACTTGTTTCTAATATATTATATATATTTTTTTATATGTTTCTTTATATTATGTTTCTCTGTATTTCTTTATATATATTTCTTACATATTTCTTTGTATACGTTTCATACACGTTTTTTTATATTCATTTCTTCTCACAACTTGTTTTTCAGTTTTACTGAAATAGTCCGTAAGGTCTCAATGGAGAAAAAGAACACTTTTCTTAGTCGTCTCGACAGCTACTGGAAATTAAAGCGCGATTCCAAGTGCGGAGTACCTCTGATTCGTACCGCGCAAGGTCTTTGCGCTAACATAGCGAGAGATAAGGCTACCACTCTGATAAACAACACGGTATGCGCTTTTTCTGAGAATTGATATTTTGTAATAAATTTAGAAACGAATGATTTCGAAATAGAAATCAGTTTATTTACATTTTTGTTTAGTACTGCTGTAAAAAAATGAATCTTGTGGCCTTTAGACTTTTGCAGGTTATCTTTAAAATTAATCATAGTTACAGTAAAATGAAAGGTTTAATTTGAGTTTGGATTTTTATTTTAATTTTTTAGCCTGAAGGCCGTTCGTCACAGAATGCAAGTACAGTCATCGGCAAGTCTTCACCTAAGGTTTGTAGGGTTACTACAAATTGGGTATCAGTTAAAAATATAAAACTCTTCAGTAAGAGTAAATAGATATACTTGGTTCTTTAATAAGGGCAGATAAATATAACAACAATGCTTTATTATTTATCACATTTATTATTTTAAAACATTATTTTAAGAAAAATAAATAAAGGATATTTTAAACTAATTACATTATCCGCATTTAGACGGCTCTCTCTACGACGGTTCTGATGAAAGCCGCTTTGAAGCCGTCTGAACAGTTCAAACTATGCAAGCGGCTTAGACAAGAACTTGAAAAAGTTCGTTTACTTAATGAACTGATTAGAAAACGGGAAAAGTTAAAACTCGAGCAAGTAAGTTCGATTTTTCCTAATTTTTGCAACAGAAATCTTATTCTTTCACTCTAGGAGAAAATTTCATTCTTTCTAGGAGAAAATTATTTACTGCATCGATTTAGAAGTTCAGAGGCTTGTTTTATTATTTTTGTGCCGATGTGCTTTTAAACTACATGAAATTTGTCCACTATCATCGAAAATTTTATACCCTTTGTTTAAAAGTAGAATTTTTTTGAAGCGATTCAGATCAACTGATGTCTATTTATAATAATTTTCTTTGAATTTTTTACATTTTTCTGTAATATTCATGACTCGACTTTAATCGTAAATAAAATTTCATTTTAAGATTTTATAAAAGTTAATTTATTATTTCTGAATTTTTGCATTTTTTTTTAATTTATCAATTTTAATCGTATATGAAGTTTATTTTTGTGATTTTATCAAAGTTTATTTTTGATCTAGGTGCGTGTTAGAGAGAAGTCTCTTAGTCTTGAATTACAACCAATAGCTACTCTGCTAGAACGAACGATATCTTTATTATGGGATATAGCTGACTCATTGCATTTAAATGAGGTAATTTGGATCCAGTATTCAAAATATTTAAGTCGTAATATTTAATTGAAAATATTCAAATCATTTAATTCATTTTATTGAGAAATATAACGGTTTAAAAAAGGTATTGAAATTGCTTATTTTATTTTTATTCTTTACATAGAAAATGAAGTTATGTTATAGATAACAATTTATTATTTTTATAAGATATCCAATTGTAATTTGTAAGTTTTTGTAATGGAGTTAATTTACTTTTTATGGATCTAATAGCTTGATTAAACGTATTGATGGAGTATAGATACATATTTTGACAAATGTATTGATGCAGTGTATTAGTATTTCAGTATAAGTAGTTTTCTTGATACTGTGTTGATACAGTATATAGATGTATTGGTTTCAGTAGTTTTATCGATACTGTATTGATACATTATACAAGTACATTGATATACTTGTGTATTGGTATACAATTTTATATATTAATACTGTATTAATACAGTATATAAGTATATTGATATACTTGTATATTGATATATGATTTAATTTGTATTAATACAGTATATAAGTGTATCTGTATCAATATTAATATTTGATACTATATTGTTGCTGTATATTGCTATCCTTATTTGTTTCAATACCATAGCAATACAGTATTGATACTTTATTGATAGTAATTTGATACTCTATGTAAGTATATTGATTGCTATCAGCATTTGTATCAATGCAATATTAATTCTATATTGATACTGTATTGATACTGTAATTATATTGATATCGATCGTATCAAGAATTAGTTTAGTCTGTTTCCCTACCTCAGATAAATTGGTCTGAGATCTGTTCGAGTGTTGCGGGACACCAGATGTGCACGGTGGATCAACTGACGGAAGAGTTTGTGCGGATAGTTGACTCTCATTTGTTGAGAGACTCAACGGGGAGTGAGGCAGTGAGACAGTGTCGACTCTGGACTGGCTTCAGGAATAAAGTTAGTTTTAATTTTCACTTGATTTAATTCTTTTGGTATTTGTTACGTTTAATGACTGGATTAGCGTTATAAAACATTATTTAGCGTTATAATCAAGTTGTTAAATCTAATATGAATTATGTATCAGATGTAGGTGTTAATTTAAGAATTTTACTAAAGAGTGCAACAAGTTAAGTTTAATGTTTGGTTTATTGTGTTATACGAACGATGTCTCAAATGTAGGAGTCAATTTAAGCGTCTTACTAAAGATTGCAGCAAGTTAGGGAAATAATGAGCATTTACAGAAATTGAATCTAGAAGTTTTGTATCCACTTTCTAGTTTTTAAAGGAAAATTATTCAAAGCTCTGTATTAAAATTTATCTATTTGTAAACTATAGATTATCTAAATACTTGTTATATAAATTTGTAATAGGATATATTTACTAATTATTACGATAGATTATTAATTAATCCAGCTTTTATTTATTTGTATAGAAAGTTATTATTATAATTTGTTTGTTTTCTTATTAATCAATGAGAAACTAACCATCATCCATATTTAAGTTTTTTTCCTCTTTAGTTTTTATAATAATTTATTTCATATTATAATAATACTTTTTAACATTTATTTATTAAATCGAATGTAATTATTTGCCAGGGTTTGGCAATATTAAAGAGAGCCAATGTTGCGTTCCATGCAGCTAAGTATGACAATCTAACCGGCATGCATTTGAGCCAAGTAAAACACGAACTTTCCACATGCGCAAAGATTCTAGATTGCGATGTGGAAGCGCACTCTGGTGTCAGAAAGAAAAGGTGTGGTGTATCGGGTGTGGGGACAGTGTATGGTGGAGTTAAGAAAGCTCGCGTGGGGAGTGAGGGAGGGGCGGGTGAGGAGAAGGAAGTGGAGGGTAGGTTTTTGAAGATAAAAAAATTTTGATTGTTATTCGTTACGTTTAGTATTAATTTTTTTTTGCGCATTTTTGAGCAGAATTGTGATTATTGCTTTGGTTATGGCTGTACTGGTTAAATGATCTATTTTAGCATTAGTGTAATTAGTCATGTAGATTTCTGTTGATCATGGTTCTATATAGAATGTACAATTGCTTAGTTTAATATTTTGAATAAATTGCTTTTTTAAATAGCTTTTTAAAATTTAATGTTTTGAATTTTTTGAACATTAATCATCAACAAAATCAATTTATCTCAAATTTTAGTCGCATCAACTGACTCATCCTCACAAATATCAGGCCCCCCTGAGAACCCTTCATCTGACTTCCCCAGTGCTTCTATGACTGATGACTGTGCTGATGTGACACAAACATCTCCCCCGTTACAGCGACACGCAGTTAATCGACGTACCACCGTGCTACACAGCAGAAAAGCGTTACGTTATGGACTGGCACTTGGTTCAAATAATAATAAATCTAGTTCTGCAAAGATCTCAAAAAATCAAACTAGCGAATCAGATTCAAAAGATTCAAAAGGCCTAGGGGCTAAGGGTTTTAGAGCTAGTAGTCCAGAGGCTAAGAGCATAGAAGGTCACAGCCTGGGGGTTAAAGGATGTAAGGGTTCATTGGCTAAGAGCTTTGATAGCAAAGGCTTGGAGGCTAAAGGGTCAAGGGCTAACAGCCCAGAAACTATGGGCTTGGATGGTAGAAGCCTAGAGGTTAAGAGCCCTGTAGGTAATCTAACCCAGGGTTCAGAGGTTAAAAGCCCAGTGGATAATCTAGCCCAGGGTTCAGAGATGAAGAGCCCCGTAGCTAAAGTTGCAGAAAGTAAAGTTTTAAACAAGAAATCTTCTCAAAAATGTTCTATGACAGATTTATCGAGTCTCCAAACTTTGAGAAATAAAGTATTAGCGGGTAGACTGAGATCTGATATCAAGAAGGGAAAGAAGAGTGTTTCTATGTTGGAATCTGATAGAAGAACAAGAGACATCGGCGAGTCAAAGGTAAAGGAAACCAGATCGGTTAGGAGAGGAGGGATTTGCGTTAAAGAAGCGAAAATAAGATCTAGTGGAATTGGAAGAAAACGATTAAGCAAGAAAATTGAAAAAGAAAAATTTGAAACTGATTCCGAAGATAATTTCATCACAAAAAAATCCGTGACAAAAACTGATAACCCTATCAATAAAACTGCGTTAGATAAGCACTCTGAGTCTGAGAAGGCTAAATGCGCGGCAAGTAATGTCGCAGTAAAGGATATCAAAGGAACGAAAACAAAGAGGAATCTATTCAAACGCGACGTTGAAGACGAAGTTCGTGTAACGCGTTCGAAAGACGAAAGCACAGATTCTTGGAGCGTTAGAGATAAAACTACGACTGAAAGTGAGAGCGATGCTAGCAGAGATGCTCTTTCTCTCAGGGTAAAGCCCTGGGGGAAGGAATCTCGGAGTCCGGGAGAAAAGGATCATAAAGGACACTTCGATTTTACGGAGAAAAATTTAAAATTTTCGCCGATGAAATTGGATCAAATTTCTACCCGGCCTACTACTGTTCCGATGTCTCCTGTGCGCTCGGATTCTGTAATAAAGGCTCTGGCTATGAGTAAGAGTCTTAGGACGTGTGGAGATGAAGATTTGGTTAAGGAACGGATTGAGGATGGGAGTAAGGATGATTTGATTAGCGATGGGAACTTGGGGGAAAACCAAGGGAAAGGGGAATTAGGAGGGGAGGGGAAAGAGCAGGGAACAAGTGTTGTAGGGGATTATCAGAAGGAAGGAGAGGGAGATGAATTACGAGGCAAAAATGAACATGGGTTGAGTGGTTGGTTAAATTTTGTATTTTAAATAATTTAATTACTGAATGAACTCGATTAGTTTTGATTGTTATGCTAGTTTTTCTATTTAATAACGTTTATCTTGCGGTAATTTTACTTGGATCTAAAACAAAGAATGCGTTTACTAGTTTTACTTTGGAAATAAACAATTCAGCCTACAGGCGACTATCGTGAAGGAAGAACATTCTGTGGATGGTATTAAACGACAAGAGTTCACTCACCACTTCGTTTCTGCGCACTCAATTTAGTGACAATGATTTAATTTCATCAATCATCACAAGACAAAGCCAAATATGATGTTAACATTTGACTCTGTCTTGTCTTGATTTCTTACTAAAGTTATATAATTAAATCAGTAAATAGCTTATTTTATGCTGATGTGATGTTAAATGACATGCAGACTAATAGTTTTACTATTTTAGGTTCACATGGATTCTGCGATGAATCTATTGTAAAGATCTCTCCACTAGATCTTGTTTGGGCTAAAAGCAGAGGATTTCCGGCCTATCCAGCATTGGTAAGAAATTTTATATCCTTTCTATCTTTCTTTTTTAACTTTTAACAGTTTTAACATTTCAAAATAAAACATTAATCATAAATACAGATAAAAATATTGTGGATTATATATAATATATAATTTTTATTATATAAAATATGATATTAACATAAGTTAGCGCAAATTAATATTCATATAAAAATTTAAAAAGTGTTACTCAAATCATGCTGTAGTTTAATACAAATGTTTTGTTTTGAATAAAATAGGTTATCAGTCCTGACACCCCTAAAACTGGACTAGTCCATCACGGTGTAGTTATACCTGCTCCCCCTCCGCAAGTACTTGAACTTGCCGGAAAACATACTACACCAATGATTCTTGTTCTGTTCTTTGATAATCGTAGAACTTGGTTAGTTATTTTGTCAAACATGAATTTAATCATAGTACAAGCTATAATAAAGGTTAAGAATTAAAGATTCAGTAGAAGTTTAAGTAGGTTTAAACTAATTTTAAATTTTATATAGTTATTTTCATGAATATTATCTATCTATTTTTTGACATTTCGTATAATAATTTTTAGTATATTACGAGAATTTGAATGCTTCATATTCCGACAGTTTGTCTACTCTAATTTTCGCTGTATAACCTAACCTCAAATCTAACCCTTCTTACCAGTTCTAACTCCAATTCTAACCCTAACTTTAGATAAACGATATGTATGCTCAAAGTCAGTGTATAAACTGTAGTCTACTAAAACTGTGTACAAATTTATTTTCTTTGTATACAAGTTGTGTCAATTTTAATTTATTTTTGTTATATAAATTTGCTTTAAATATACCAGGCAGTGGTTAAGTAGATCTCAATTGGAACCTCTGGGACTAGACTCAACTTTAGACGATATAAAACTATCCGAGGGTCTAAAACAAAACAAGAATTCTACGATTCAGACAGCGTTCAGGCGCGCGATAGAACATAGAGATCATAGGGACGCATCTAAATCTCATAGACAGTCTGTATAGTCATCCAGACTGAGATAAGGCAATTGTGATTAACTGTAGCTGTTTGTGTAGTGTACTGTAGCAGGTAGTAGTGGTTAACTTGGTGAGTGAGTAAATGGCTGGCTTAATGATTGCCTCAATGGATGGCTTAAAGAATGGCTCAGTAGCTGGCTTAACGACTGGCCAAGAGACTGGCCTAGTGACTGGCTAAAAGGCTAGCTTAATGAATGGTGCAAAGAATGGCTTAATGACGGACTTATTTTTAAGCTTGAAGAAAAGACCTGATCATGTATAAAACAATTGCAATTAGTTTTCAATCAAAGTTTTGAGAAAAGTCTAAATTTGTTTTATTCTATTCTTTGTTAAGTACTTGTAGTTTTAATATATTACTGGATATTAGTTTGTATATATTTTAATGTTAGTTTACTTATATTGATGATCTATATCTTTAATGATCTTTCTATTTTCTATCTGTCTGTCTATCTGTCTGTCTGTCTGTCTGTCTGTCTGTCTGTCTGTCTGTCTGTCTGTCTGCTTAGT